>QKQZ01053076.1:0-12649 GCA_003595255.1 Solenopsis fugax
ACCCCGCGCTCCTCGCCCGTGCTGGATAATAACGACGACGACGACGACGGTGGCCTTAGAATTCGGGAACCGAGCGTGATGAAATCGATCCTGATAACCGGTTGTAACCGCGGCCTGGGCCTGGGTCTGGTGAGGCATCTGATCGAGTCGCCGAGGCCGCCGGACAACATCTTCGCGACCTGCCGTGACGCGAGCAAGGCGACGGTAAGACCCGGAACGGGACGGGGCGTATATTCGCTCGTCGATCCGCACGATTGTCGCGCGTTACGCAATATATGAGAGAACGGTACTTACCGATCGGCGCCATCGTGATTCTCTTTGCTTCTCGCGAGTAAGAACGTTTTTTTTCTTTTCACCACGATTTGTCCTGCGCGTCAAACCTGAGTATACGTAAGTCACCACCGCGACCGAAGTAACCGAACTCGATTCGAGCGACAGTTAAGTCACACTGACGCCAAACGCCGACGACGAACGCCTTTCTCGTAACCACGAGCCTCCGTCACCGCCATCTATTATACGGACGATCCTCGTCATTCGCTCCGGTTTTCCCCCCCTCGCCGCCGCAATTTCGTGGTGAATCAGCAACGCGATCCGTAAAAGATACCGACATCTGTCGATTGCGCAAGTTGGAGCATCCAGGATCGGTTTTTCGTGCGACCACGTTACATGCGTAACCTCGTTATTGAACCTCGTTGTCGAGATAATTGCGACTCGGAGTCGCTCGCCATCGAACCGCGTTTAAATTGAAAGAGAAAAACATGAGGATATTTGCAGGAGTTACGCGCGCTCGCCGACAAATCATCGATCGTGCAGATCATCGAGATAGGTAAGAGCCAACTTCTCACTGTTTTATTGATTTTTCGCTAATTAAATTCACGCTGGTGGCATTTGAATCACCCCGCAAAAAGAATTATGTTATCATCATGATAAAACGTTCTTTAAAAAAAACCCGTAAATGGGATGATTTGCAATTATAGCTAATGAAATTTCTCGAAGCTTCGATACTTCTCCAGTGGTATCGATTAAGAATACAAGATTTTTTTTAATATCAAGAATTACATATATAACTATCTTTTTCTTTTTAGATAAATTTTTAACTTGGGAAAATAGTTAAAAATTTATGCGTTTCAAAAATAATTAAGTTAATTAGTTGTAAGTTATAATTATAGTTAAAGTTACGAATTATCATTTAAACTGAACCAAGTTAAAAATTATTAATTTTTTAACTGTATTATTTAACTTTTAATCTTTTAAATTATTATCTAACCCTGCCAACAATGGTACATAGTACCATAGTATTAAATAATAAAATTAAGAAATTAATAATTTTAACTTGGTTAAGTTTAAACGATAATTTTAACGACTAGTTTGAAACGCATAAATTTTTAACTTTTTTCCCAAGTTAAAAATTGATCTAAAAAGAAAAAGATTATAATAGAAAAAATACATTCTCACATAAAAAAACAATATCTCTGTTATTTCATATAAACTTAATTTACAAATAAAATATTATTCGTTTGATGTTTCATATTATAATTGTTTTGAATAATCTAATAAAATTATGACTTCCTAATTTAATATAAATAATGCATTTCAAAATTAACTTTTAAATTAATTTAATCTTAACGTATTAGAATTTTTAACTTAAGTTTTTCGTCACGTAACTAAATTAATTTTATAAGTCATTAATTTTAACTTAATTTAAAAATATTAACTTATTCAACCCTGATTATTGGGTAGTCGGTATTATTTTTTACGAAATTCTAGCCCCGTTCTTGTTAGAACATTTAAATGGTAAAAGTTAATGTTTTTGGATCTCATTCTGTAAAATTTTCAAAGATTAAATAAGGAGTTTAGTCTTAACGTTTTAAAAATTTCTTCATTTTTATTAACAGTGCTGTTCCTAAACCATGTATCGACAAAAACTTCTAAAAAATGCGCATAAATTAATTTAGAAAAAATGACAACTAGTTATACTGGTTACATCGGTTATATATGATAAAATAACATATAAGCAATGACATAAATAAAATTTCACGCAAGTTAATTAACATAGAAACACGTTATAGTAATTAAATATTCGTTTTATCGAAATATGTTTTGACTCTCGGTTAAAGAAAAATGCTAATATCTCACATGTGTGTGGTACGGGAAGAATATTTTCTTGCTTCTGTTTCTCCATCTCATTGTCGACGTTGCTGCCTGTTTCCACTTCGTTCTTTATTTTATTCTCTGTTTTGCTCTCCGCTTTATCCTCCACCTTGTTTACCTGGTCCTCTATTTTATTTTCCATCTTATTCTCGACATCACTCTCCGTTTGAGCCTGCAGTTTATTCTCCGTCTTGTCTACCTGAGTCTCGACTTCGTTTTCCACTTCATTCTCGACATCATCCTCTGTTTTACTTTCTGCTTTATTCTCTACTTTGTTTTCTATCTTATTCTCGACATCGCTTTCTATTTTGGTCTCCAACTTATTCTCCGTCTTGTCTATCAGGTTCTCCATGTTATTCTCCATTTCATTTTCCATTTCAATATCGACAACACCCTCCGTTTTGTTTATCACTTTATTCTCTATTTTGTCTATCTGATTCTCCACTTTATACTCAACATCGTTCTCCGTTTTGCTTCCTACTTCATTCTCTACTTTGTCTGTCTGATTTTTCACTTTGTTCTCCACTTTATTCTCGACATTGTCTTCTGTTTTGATCTCTAATTTATTCTCTGTCTTATCTATCTGGTTTTCCACTTTGTTCTCACTTTCCATCTTATTCCCCGCTTTACTTTCTGCCTCACTATCTACCTGGTTCTCCACTTTGTTTTCCACCTTACTACTTTCGACATCGCCCTCCGTCTCGATCCTCGTTTTATTCTCTATTTTGCTGTGTATCTGAACCTCTACTTTATTCTCCATATCGTCCTCCGTTTTAATTCCCACTTCATTCTCCATCTTGTCTACTTGGTGCTTTACTTTATTTTCCACATCGCTCTCCGCCTTATTCCCTGCTTTATTATCTACCTTGTTGCCTATCAGCCTCTCCGGTTGATTCCGCGCTTTGGGCTCCTCGGTTTCTCGATCGCTCGAATCAGAATCGACGGTTTGCGACTTTTCACAACAAACCAACCACGCTTTTACTTTGCGTGCTTTCATATCCGCGACACCGTGCAGCAGACAGATGCCGAACCGAAGAAAAATAAAATCCGAACACGATCGAAACGTCTAGAACGAAACACGTCGCAAATATTCTTAACGTAGAAAAAAATATGCGATCTTGCCGAGCTTGTACTGATTGATATGTGCTATCTGATAACACCTAGGTCTAAGGTTTTCTACTTGAGAAACGTTAAAGATCAATCCTTTCTTGAGCGATAAGGAGAAATCGTTTTCATTATTTATCGACGCGTGACATGCAACTATTCGTTAAAGTGAGATAATAAAATCATCACATCACATTACTAAGAAAGTTGAATTCATGCATGATATATCTCTGTCATGTGTCACGTATAATAATTTATCGATACATTCAACGGAATATATATTCACAACAAAAATTATTCTCCGCATTTTTTAACAATAAGCAATTGTAATGTGCTGCTTGATTCTTAAAATTCTCTCACACTTTATTTGCCGTGACTTTTTGCACTTAGCGTTGCACCAAAGTAACTCTTGCAGCATGACTAGCACTTTGGCAATTTGGAAATCTTCAAAATTATCGCAGAGTCTACAGATTTATTTTTATTTTCTTTTTTGTCCATTTTATAGATATTAAAATGAAATAAATATTAAAGATAATTAGGCTAAAATTTTCTTTTCTTTTTTAGGATAGAATACGTTTTAACATATATTTATCGAAACAAGAACAAATATTTTAAATTTAATCCTGCAATACAAGGCAGTGAATTTTTTAGAAAAAATCTTCAGGATTATGAATTTTAATTAGTTAATATAATACCAAACTTGTGGTAATATCTGTTTCATGATTTTATTAGAAATAAATTATGAGCTTTAACTAATGAAAAAATCAAAGTACTTATTTGCAGAATTTCTCTCTAATCTTATTACAATCTAATAAAGATATAAAAAGTGATATGTCACGTCATTATGTCAGTAAATCTTCATTGTCATACGCTACATCCACATGCTCTGACAAATGTCTGTGCAATACAGGAAAATCGGATTTATAAAAAATTTACCACGCAAGGTAAAACAAAAGTCAAACTTATTTTCATGTATGCGTATGTTTAGCGAGTTCTATCAATCGTATGCGAAATAGCTTTACATCGCACTTTTTCCAGATTTAACGGACACGGATAGCTACGAGAAGATCGTAGACACGGTGAACAAAAAAGTAAATGACGCTGGTCTCAACGTTCTCTTCAACAATGCTGGTGTTGCCAGCAAATTTACGCGACTCGGCCTCGTGAAGAAGGAGCAGCTTACGGACACTTTCCTCATAAACACAGTGGTACCGATTATGCTAACAAAAGTATGCCTACGGTCATTTTCATATTCATGAATTTTACATTGATGAATAGTGTCGGTTAATAACTGAAGTAACAATTGATTCAAGGCTTTCCTGCCGCTGCTGAAGACCGCTGCGAAAAATTCAGAAGATAAAACGGGATTAAGTGTAAGAAAAGCAGCGGTTATCAATATGACATCTGTCCTAGGCAGTATTGCTGAAAATAACGACGGCGGTTTTTATCCTTACAGATGCAGCAAGGTAAAACTTCAAGACTCAAAATATTATACATTTTATCGAAACGCACAATTATATTTAATAAAATTTATAGAACGCATATTACTGAATATATAAGTATTAAAGAATTAATTTTTAATGTTTTTAAATTGGAAAACTTGCTGCGATGATTGTGTTCAGCAGAAAAAGCAGCTTTGCAACTGCTCTAAAATTCTTTTATATGAATGATTTATATTAAAAGCAAAAATTAATCATATTAAAGAATTTTACAATTGTAACAAATCTACTTTTTCTGCAGCCATTCTGATCTGAAATTAATCATACGATATCTTATATCATTGACATAGATACTTGAAATAACTTCGCGAAATCTTATCTAATCTCACTTACAAAACAGGCGGCGCTTAACGCGGCGACAAAATCGATGAGCATCGATTTGAAAGCAGATGGAATTTTGGTGGCGTGTTTGCATCCTGGATGGGTGCGCACCGATATGGGTGGCAGCAACGCTCCGATGGACATCGACACCAGCATCAGTGGTATTCTGGATACCTTAAACTCGTTGACGGAAAAACAAACCGGTTGTTTCGTGCAGTATGATGGTAAAATACTGCCCTGGTAATCATGATCAAATAGAATATTTAATCAAATGAAATATTTTATACATAATGTTATATATGTATGGATTTTGAAATACTTTGAAATAATATTAAACATACATTGTTTTTGTAAAAAGAAATCATAAATATACATATTTTTATTAAAAAATCTGTAAAAAGAATATTCTTCTTTAAGCTTCATGCAATTCATGTGGTTAAATTTTGACTTGCTGTGTTTTCAAACAATTTAAATGGAAATACTATTATAAATATTTCGTCAAATCACGCATTTTTTTACATTTTGAAATACTTGCTATAACAATTAATAAGAATATCTTTGTGTATCTAAAGATATTCTTACTAACTTTTATATCTTTATACAAAAAACATACTACAAATGTTTTATTTTCATAAGCGATGTATAGTATGCACTGATTAAGAGGTCATTCAACTATTTTATTGGTATTCGAGCTCAAGCTTATTTTGTACATGTCACGGTGCTATAACGTAACACAGAGGAATGCAAGTTCTCCTATAGTATCAATAGATGGAAAAAATGATTCGAGATATATACAATGATTTCTAAAGACTATTAGAAGTGTGAACCTTGTCTGAAGGTAAAATATATGTATAAGTATGTATGCATTTTTTTTTCAGCACTTGACTTATTGCAAAACTCATAATACCATTCGAGCATTTTGCAAAAATATCCCTCAATGTAACAATATATCGTTATAGCGAGAAAAAATATAATTTTGAAAAAAAAATAATACTGCAATATTACTACACAATCACTGCAAATATACAATCTGCTTATCGAGTCTTTTTCCATTTTCGAATTCACTTTTACAATCTCTACCCTAGAATGTAGCAAGGGTTACATGTAATGTACATGTTATTTTGTTATTCTCGAAAAACGGATAACAATCACTTCATTCTCTTTTACTCAAAACTTTAATTCTTTAGCAACCTCTCATAAACTAAGACATATGGATCAGGAACTCAGGACCTGCCAACAAATTGACTATTTCTACACAAAATTATGCGTCACTTTTATGCAATGTATAGAAATCAGAATTTAATGATCAGATTCGTGTCTGATCCTCCATATGCATTGGTTTATAAGTGGATTGACTTGTGATTCTTAAAAATTGTGTTTAAAAGTAATATACATACATATATAAACGGATTGAGCATTCGTCCGATTTTATTCCATTAACCAATCGTTGTTTCTAGTTGATTTCTAAATTCAATGGGAAAATTTGTAATAAATTCATATGTAAAAAAATAAACTCCATTATACGTAATTCAAAACGTTTCATAGGATTGATACTATTTGTAGTTATAAGTATATGTATGTATGTATGTATGTATATATATATATATATATATATATATATATATTTATATATTATCTATATCTCACTAAATTTGGACGAAACAGAAAAGAAAAACTTTTCTTGTGATTCATCCATATTGAGAAGTTTGACTTAACATAAAATAATAANGTGATTCATCCATATTGAGAAGTTTGACTTAACATAAAATAATAAAGTGCAAATTTACGAAAGAGATAGATCCCTAAGTGTGTAACTCCCTATATGGTGTTGGCGGTGATGCTGTAATTGTAGGTCGAACATTAGTCAGTCTTTAATCTCTTAGGTGCGGGTTCGCTGTTTTGTGAATTAGAGTCCTCCGAAAAGCCCAAATGTGCCGAGAAATCTGTCATTCCTTGGGAATCGCTAACAGTGGAGAAACCTAAAGTGTCAAAAAATCCATATTTTATTAATCGCACAATACACACACGTCTTCACGAATTACCAAAGCCAAACTCACATGTATTGGAATCTTCTGTAAGTCCGAAATTAGAATTTGATGACTCTATTCCTCCTTTCCTTGGTAAACCGTTTTCTTTATCGGAAACTATCTTTCCTTTTTTCTTCTATAAAGTAAAACATTTGTTTGTTCTTAATTTATGTAATTATCTGATTCAGTTAATTTTAATCAACATGAATGTTCTTGTGTGAAATACCTGATCGAGTGTCGAAATTGGAACCCATTTATATATTTTCATAGTTGTTTCACCTATTGTGACCCATTTCTTTTCCCTGCAGTTACATAAACATTTAGAATTCTATTACTTATTTATTTTCATATAAGTAATAAGTTTAATAAAACAGAAAAAAGAAGAGCAAAAACATCTTTTAGTGTGCATAATAAAGGATGAAAGAAAATCATTTTATTTTTCATAACTAAACTAAAGAGAATAGATAAAATAATATGATTTGCAAAAAATACAATACTTATTTTATTAATAAAAGATTGGCCAATTATTTAGTCTTTAATACAGATTTTATTCAGCTATATTTAGCTGGATCTTTATGCTGATATTTCTTGTGTAATTTTATACAATTTTAGATTCATCAATCTGCTGAACTTCTCGATCTTAAAACACAGTTCTAAGTTGAACAAGAATAATAATATCACAACTGATAATTTAATAATAATGCTAACAAGCATTTATTATGGCAATGAGAAATAATATTTGTGAGATTTTTATTAGCAACATTGTTATAATAGATGCTTGTTAGCATTATTATTAAATTGATTATAAAGTTAACATTGTGATATTATACTTGTTCAACTTAGAACTGTATTTTAAAATTGAAAATTTATTTAGCACTCAGTCTGATCAATTTGATAATGTACATAAAAAATATTAGCACAAAGATTCGGTTATGATTGCAAAAAATAAAATTCATCCATAGTTGTTTTCACATAGATTTCAATCTATATATCTCTATTATTATAGGCTTTATCCTTGTTGCAATAAGGATGTGCAATATTTAATTAGTTATCTGTGCAATTGTATCATTCTTCTAGCAGAATATCTTCCAAGAGATATTGGAGAAAAAAATCTGTTTTTCACTCTGCCCTCTGAAACTGCTCACAATAACAATGATACTTAAGTCACTATATCACTGATTATATTTAATTCATATAGTTGCATTGGACGAGAAAAACGTTGAAGAGCAGAAGGTAATTTTGAAAAATAGTGAGAAGCAAATTTTTTCCTCCAACATTACTTGTATAATCGAAAGATTGCTAAAAGAATAGTACAATATTCTATTGATGACTGTTCAAGATTGACTTGTATGATCTTATTTCAAACAAGGATAAAATCTGTTAAAAACAAAAATTAATCTCTTATTAATAAAAAAAATCAGTGTATTTCTCAGGTGTAGCAGGGTATTTCACATTATTTTGTCCTCTGTATCACTATATTATTTTTGTCCTTGTTGATGTGAAAAACTCTCACTCTATCCACAGTTCAGCTAAGAGATCGTCACTCGAACTGACGATATTCTTATTCGAACGCTGGTTTTTAGCAGATTAAAAGCTCCTGTCGAGCAATTTTCATATAATTTTATACTCGAATTGGGTATTTCAACTTCACAAACGTTAGTGACTGCCTAGCAGTCTTTCGTTGGTATTTTCGGGGGCACGCTCTTCGATAATTAAATAAAATAAAGGCACCTGCTTCACTCTATTGTGCGATCCGTAATCGTCCTCTGAGAAACATGCGAGAAACGACAAATAAGAGATCGGAACAATTCTCTGCGTTTTTCTTTCCCTTTGACACCGCACAGGAAACTTACCAATGGCGAACTTTGTCAACTACTTGCATCACACGTTTAATGTCGTCCTTGGCACGACTACGAGTCTCCGCGCGCACAGACCGCGACATCATATTATTGTTCACGCGCGATTAGATCACCGGTAATCGATTATTGCACCAGCTGCACGGCTCCAGAGATACCGGGACATCCGTGGGGCGCGAACAGCAAAGAGGTTAGGAAAGTGACAGAGAGAGATAAGAATCACCGCCCGTACTTCACATCCCACACTCGTCACTTCACCTCACCGCCACCGACCGGAGCAACTGGGAGCAACCGGGAGAGTGCTTGTGTATTTGGTTTTCGCAATTGTTATCAACCTGCAGATCTAGGGAATTTAGGCGTTATATACGTACGTTTTTCCCTTGGAACGGATCAACTCGATGAAAATCGAACCAATCATATCGCGTTTCAATCAGCGGTTAAATTTCAAATATTATATTTTACATAAATTAAAATTATTATTTGCAAAAAACGAGTAAGAAAAATAAAATAATTGCGATCAATTTTTTTTAAGTTTTGCAATTGTCTATTCTATACCTTTTTATTTCGAATAAGCCTCAACAACAATCGAATCTGTAGTTATAGGCGAGTTTATTAATTCATCGATCGCAAATGCAACTTTGCTGTGTAAAAGCTGTATTATAATGTGATTGATCAATTTTATTAATAATATAATTATAATTTTATTTTATTAACGAATATCTAACCTAACAAATACCTAACCTAATGTCGTGTTTAATTGCGGCTTTCATCATAACCTATACCTAACCTAATGTCGCTTCTAATTTCCAGTTGCGGTATTTACTCATGTTGCGCGTTGGTCAAGTGTTCGGAGAATAAATAGATTCTACTTTTCACGAAAAAAGATTAATATATCTTAATGACCATGGCCGAAGCGAAAGAAGAGAAAACAGCCCGCGAGTATGAGTGGATGGTACGTAGTTATATGTGTCTCTATTTGTATTATTTTCCATCAAACATTTTGTAAATAGGAATATAAAATCACACAATAAATATTAGCACTAAGATCTAGCTATGACTGATTGATAGACATTTAGATTGATTATATTGTTTTTTTAGTGCCAAGTCATGTTATATTGTTTGTTGTTTTCACATTGGTCAAATTTCTCTATTTAATATGGTTTTGTAAATTTATATTCTTTTCTTTAGGTGAGACCGTGCATGATGTACAAGGATGAGTACGACGATTGTAGCAGTATAAAGGCTCGTTTCCATCAGTATTTCATTTTTGGCGAAACAATCGACTGCAATCAATGGCATATTGATTATCGTAATTGCTATCAATGGCGAAAGCACAAGTCAGAAGAGGCATATGTACGTAGGTTACTTCAACACGCTTGAGCGTATCGTGAAGTAACTGGAACGAAATTTTTGCAGGACGAACTGATTAAGAGCGAAAAGCGACGCCGGGCGCAGCGATTGCACGCGCATTACGCAAACGACGTCTGGGAGAAGAGAGAAAAACCGCCAGAGAACTGGAACGCCCCTCTGCCCGAATGGATGCAAAAGAAGTTTGAAAACTCGTATCTTCACATACGAAGCCAAGAGATGAAACAGGGCACGGAGGTATCCTCCCTTGACACAAAATGTACTATATTATAACAGTAAATTTCTTATCTCAAGATTAAGTATAGCTTGTGTACATATGTGTATCTATTATTTAAGCCGAGTCATGTGTGTACAGTAATATGTAGAAAGTTTTGCAACTTGTGAGTAAACATGAAGTCACGATGTGATATTAGATATCTTATCTTGAGGCGCAATTGAGCGAGAAACAATCAATTGCAAAATCATCCTCGGATACTAAAAGCATCCCTGCCAATCTAGTGTGTGAATCAAACATCTGTGTTGAATCGAATTGAATCTATGATAAGCAAGTTTTTAGCTCATCAAATGATCAGTTACATTATTCGGAAATGCAGCTTTTACAGAGCAAGTTGCATTTGTATATAATATGTATAATGAAATTAAAATCGACTCTGAAATTTTTTGTCGACTCGATTCAAAATGAGTCTCTTTATTTCGAATGCACATTGAAGTTTTTTACATTATATGCTAATTTAAATATAATAAAGTATTTTCAGTAACATCGCAAATCTTTAATGGACGGGGAAATTAATCACTCATCTCAGACAGCTCAAAATCTTTATAAAACATTTATAAGAAAGATTAAAATATTTTAAACATATATATACATGAATATATTGTATATATTCCTATGTCTGGAAAATATAAGCGTCAAGAAAATTATAATAAGCGTTTACATACAAATAAGAAAATTTTTTCAATATATTGCTAAAATATATTTTATATATTGTAGGAATGATTTTTACAACATTTCAAAATCTTTATAAAACATTTCAACAAAATATTACTTTTTAAAAATAAATTTTTAGAATGTTTATAAATATTTATGATTATAATTTTAAAAGCTTGGAAAAAAACGTTTTGTTTCTTATTTTTTCACGGATTTTTTTTCTTGATTGTATGTGAATTTTTTCACAAATTTATTGAAGGTGAATTATTCCAGTGAATTTTGCTGTCCTTAAGAAATGAATCGAGAAAATCTGTGGAAAAATTGTAAAGCTCCGGTTTTTTTCCGAGCTTTTAAAACTATATTATATGATAAATATTTAAATCTATATTTATGATAAATCTTTTGTGCTCTCTAGGGTAGTTTTAACAGATAAAAAGTTCGCTGGTTTTGAATACATAAAAGATGACGAATTTGAATCGTCGATGATTTGAGATTATCGAACTATTCAAATTCGAACTTGTTAGATCCGGAAACGAGTTATATACGAATAGAACCAACTGTGATTTCGACTTGATGCGAATTCAAACAATTCGCACACTTTTATTCAAATTAAATCAATCAAAGGAGGAAGAGAAGGATAAAACTTCAAATTTCAATATATTAGATTCTTTCAATATTTTCCGTTTGTTTCCCGCCACAGAGAAGCGCGCATGCGTGGATCGAGCGTATGCGGGCGGAGCGCGCGCATGCGCGACTTTCGTCTTCGCCTTGAATTGAATCAACGGTCGCGCGCGACGGCGCAGAAACTCGCGGAGCGAAACGACAGCGGAGCAGACGTTGAGAGAGAATCGTTGCGTCGTCGGTAAGGTCGCGGATATCGGACATGCGTGGTCGTCCGAGGACGCGTCGCCCGCGGTGATCTCCTAGTGCGTTTTTTTCATCCCCGGCGGAAGGAGGAAGTCGATCCGTCCACGCCGCCAGTGGAAAGAGAAAGGTCGCGGGACAAGACGAGAGTTAGCGCGACGACGGTCAGTGTTTCGAACATCGCGGCGCGCGTCCCTTCCACCCTTGCTTCTTCTCGCGCTCCCTCTTCCCCAACCCGTTCCCTCTCGTAATTGCGCCGCTCGTTCCTTTCGTTCCACATATCGTACATACGTGCGGACGTGCGTGTAGAGATCCAACGATTCGGAGCATGTGCCGCGTCCGTAGTCGGTTGCCCGAGTGTGTGACAGTGTGCGACGCGGGACGCTCCGTTGAATGAATGACATAACATACATATATATATAAAAATATCGCTTATCGCGCGCTGCGTGCTTCGATTCTGAGACGTCGGCGAGACGGTGCGCGCGAAGATCAGCCGGATCTCGAGCAGCGTCCCGCGTTTACTCATCATCT
>QKQZ01053081.1:0-10453 GCA_003595255.1 Solenopsis fugax
TTTTTAACATATACCCATACAAAGATATTTCCATTTTTACGAATTACCCCACCTAACAAATAGGCCCTCTCTCCCCTATACTTTCATATTGTATTTTTCTAATATATGTAACCTACATTACTTTATTTTGAAATATAAAATTAAAATTAAGATATTAATTTTTACTGTTAAATAACAGTTAAATAACAAAAGTTAAATAACAAAAAAACACTCGAATGTACATACATTCGTGTGATGTTATGCTCAAGTTTAAAAACAATGAGGAAGTAAGATGAGGAGAATTAAGTGCTAAAATGTACCTTGAAAAAGTTTCAAAGTGCTCAAAAGTAAAAATGCCTTATAATAATTGTTAGTTATTGTCTATTGGCACCAAACGGTGGGCTACATTGAAAAAAAGATTGGTTATAACTACCAAATGTATATTGAAATATCAATTAAATATTTAGTCAATGTAGCCAAAAATAATTTTACTTTTCTAAATATTTAGTAACTTATACCAGATTTGATAATACTGACTAAACATTTAGTAAAATAAAATTGTTTTTGGTTATATTGACAAAATATTTAATTGATACTATTTCACTATACATTTGATAGTTATAAATAGACTTTATTTCAGTGTACTAAACAAATAATTTTATAAGCAATTGTTAGTATTCGTCACTTATAAATAACGGAGATAACAGGAGTAGCCGTAATGTCCATCATAATACCTCACTCTCCTCTAATTGTATTATATTGGAGTATTTATGAATTTCAATTTTTTCCTAAACCTTCCATTACTGAGAGATTGTTACAACACATAAATCTCTGCGAATATAGCGCATCTATGCGCAGATACAAATTCGAACGCTGATGATAAAATCTTACCTCGCTACACAGCTAATTGTGATACGAGTATATTAGTATAACTGTTCCCATTTCATCGCTTCTATAATACTAGTGTTATAATCATTTCTTGTTACACGCAGTAATGTCTGTCGATTCTGTCGGTCTATAAACAAACCATTATTGCGAAATTACTAATGAATAATGTGACTCATTTGCACGTGTACATGAACCATACATTCTGATCGAAGTAAATTATCGAGTTAAAAAGATACGCAAGAGAAGATAAAGCGAATAAATTATACATCTGTCAGCCATAAACGAATTGATCACGAAGCACGAAGAGATTCTTCTTCTGTAAGAAGTTCTCTATAACATACAATCTTTCTCTTACGAGTGAGATATACATCGTTGTTATCGAGTATTTGAAATTAATCATGTATAATGGTAAATCAATTTACCATTTAATATCCATAAATTCAGTTGTCAAGTGCACTTTGACAACGCGATAAAGAAATGTGCTGCACGCATTGTTCTAATCGCTAAGTGGAGTTTTGTTAGAAACTTTTTAGAATCCGTACATATTATATATCTAAAGAATAGGCATTACATTAAAAATTAGAAGTCTAAGGAAGAATTTAGTCCCAAAAGCAGAGGACAAATATTCATTTAATTTTTAAAAAATATAATTTTAACACGATTTGGAAAACTCTTCAGCAACATTTCTCATTCTATAAGAGTTTTTTAGTACATTTCTCCTGCTAAAACCACAAGCAATTCTATCTTGGTTTCTCTCTCTTTCTTTCTCTCTTCCTCTCTCTCTCTCTCTCTCTCTCTCTCTCTCTCTCTCTCTCTCTCTNCTCTCTCTCTCTCTCTCTCTGTCTTCTCAACATGATTCGCCGCTTTCGTAATGCTCCACGCATCACGCCCGCGTATTACGCAGAAGTCTCTCGTTGTCTTCATCTCTTTCTCTCTCTCTTTCTCTCTCTCCCTGTTTCTCTCTCGCTCTCTGTCCCTCTTTCTCTTTCTCTCTCTCTCTCTCTCTTTCTCTCCCACCAGATTTAATGATTCCAACTCCCCGCATACTTGGACTTTCCGTCGAATCGGCGCCGGGCATCATCATCCGCACGTAATACTGTTGGACAGTCGGAAGCTTCGATCGTCATCCGAGTCGTTTACAGATTCGCGGGCTTTCATGTTCGCTGCAGTTGTTCTATACTCACGATCGCGTGTCAGATGGTATTTTCAACCGCAAGTTCTCGCGGTCTTCTCACGGGCGTATCAGAGAGGAACCTCTCTGGGCGTATTCTTAGCAGAACACACGTCTCTCGCGTTCACCTACCTACGGATCGCCGCGAATAAACAAGAAGACGAGCGGAGGAAACCACGACAAAGCACGGCGAGAATCTCGGTGTAAAGACACGAGATGGGACAGCTGAAAGGATCCAACGCGAGCCTTCAAATCGGAGTAGCGTTCCACGAAATGGGAGTAACAAAAGAATCTGAGAATTTTCGGGGCAGTTCAATATCGATCGACAATATTTGAGAATTCACCGAGGAATATAATAATATTCAAAGTTAGTTTAGATCAACGTGAATGTTCAAAGACGGTAAATAGCTTCACGTTAAAGCGAAGCTAACGCCAGTTTTTAATTATAATCGGTCGTGGCAGATCATATGCGGATTCGGTGATATACGAGTGGCTCTACAAACAGGCATTCCTTGCGTCGACAAAAAGTCTCAAGGACGAAAAGCGAAAGTGTGTGAGCCACCGATTATATTTCGGCACCGGCGGAACGCGTGCTCTAAACATGAGCAATCGCATTATCGGTCCTATTCTACTCTGCGAAAATTATATGTATGTCGTTGAAAAATCGATTCTTTCTCCGATAAAATGTAATCTCGACGATCAATCGAACTTATAACGGAGAACCATATAACGGAGAAAAATACATTCTTCGCACTGTACGTTGTTTATTTATTTTACGTACACGTGTTTCAATCGTATTTGCTGTCCTTAAGAATAATTACGTTTGAAAATGGTTTGAAACGTATTTATCTCGTTCAGATAGCGTGTGGGGATGTGTATTTAGATATAAACATTATTATTCTGGACGTCCTTTCTAGATACACTTCAGTAACGTACTAAAAGATTTTTCAATTTTGAAAATAAAGTTACGACTTCTGACCACGTAAAATCACGCTAAATTAAACGGATAATAACTTGTAATTATATGTAACGTTTGGCAAACAGGCGACTCCGATCGAGTGTGTTGATCCAGCAAAATATAACTCGGTGATAACTGTATCGTAGCACGATTACTGTACGGTTGTATTTCGTACGATAACAGTGACCATATTAAATAAATCATGCGAGTGCGACGACGTTAACTCGGAAAATCTCTTTTCCGGGAATTCTGTTAAACAAAAGATTCTATTCAAAAGGATGGCAACGGGTCGAAGATCGATCATGGATCTTCGTATCTCCTGTTGGATTATTCTCTTCATCGTCACAGCTTTCGTAGATAGCTATGAATACATCAGTGCTGATAACAAGTGTAAGTAAAACGAAAATCGCGACAATATTGTGAAATTATTTATTCCATTGTCACAGCGAGCTCTGAAAATATATAGAACAAAATATTATTTTTATAATATATTATTGTTACGAAATATTGCTTTGAAATAAAATAATCTTTACAAATAACTCAATATAAATAAATAATAAGATTGATAATAAGAAAATTTATGTCAAGAGTTTATGAAGGAAAAGATAATTCACTATTTCTCGTTGAATTGCTAAAATGTATAATTAATTAATTGCAACACGCGAGTTTCGTCGTAAAAGAAAATTGAAACATATGTGCATGCGTGCGCATGTATGTGTGTTTTTAATTAAATATTAATAGTTATAGTTTTACTATTCTTGCGTGTTTCTTGCCAATCAACCGTTTGAAACACTTTTCTCGAAAAATTAGAATTATAAACAGCTTTTCTATATCAATAAAATTATTTTTTAACCAATATTGTTATAATATAATCACAGAAGAATAACAATCAAATAATAATAAACTTTTACGAAAGTTTATAGATTTGATTTTAAAGATGTGAAAATAATACGTAATTAATTAATTAATATAATTAATTAATATAAAATACGTATGTTCGAAAATATCAAAGTATTTCTTATCCATTTCAGAAGGGCTAAAAATGAAATTGTAATGTTTTAGGGACATTGTGCTTAGTTGACAGTGTACATACTACGCAAAGAATTCTTTCACTTTGTCCGAAATTAGCTAAGAGTCCAATAGAATGTGTAATAGAAACTGATAGGCAAGTATGACACATAATAGAATTTTCTAATAATGGCCATTTCTTTCCGAGAAATTTTAACGCTTAGAAACTTCTATTTCTTCTCAAAAAAGCCACGATTGGTACAATCTCTGTTCTTTCTTTCTACTAGCAGACCTATTTCGTAACTCTTAACGATAGTTTCATTATCATTATAACATTGTAGATATAATATATAATAAAAAAGCTGCGCGATATGATAAAGAAACTGTTGTTAAAATTAAAAGTTACAAAATAGGCTTGCATGAGTTTATTACACTCGTTATCAGGTACACTTGTTTCCAAACAAACTATAAGATAACGCTTTATAATAGTAATATTCGTAATAATAATTTAAGTTTTATATAATGTAAATTGTTTAAAAAGCAGTTCTCTATTCCCGAAAGATCTGGTGAAGATATGGCTTTTTCAGGAAGATTGATTCGATCGCAAATCGATTAATTTTCCCAAATGTGATTGTATTAAAAAATACATTTCTTAGATAGAAGTAATTCTGATTTATAGATTTGGCTGTTTACGTCGAGTAGCCAGTGGTGATGTTGATATCACCGTATTGGAACCAGAAGAACTCGTAGCGATAAGAAACTACAAACTATACAGTGTTCTAGTCACGAACGAATTAAGACTCTTCCCAGACGGTAATCAAGATAAAAGATTGCACAAGAGGAACACATAAAGTGTCTCAACTTTGTCGAATTAAATTTCAACGAATGATTTTTAAACAAATTTGAATCATAATTAATTAAGGAATCTCTCTGTTTATTTGAAAATTAATTATTATACAATTACCGAAATTATTCTCAAATTTTTTTTAATTAATCGCAACTTATTTGGACCAAAAAAATTTCCACATTAAAATTATAGTTATCTCAAATGAGATTTTTTTCAGATGATCATCGTTTTGAAGTAGTAGCCATAGCGCACAAGAATGTACGACGGATATGGGATGTTAAAGGCAAACGATTGTGTCATCCCGGGCTAGACATTATTGACGATTGGACTAAAATTTTCTCGACGGTTGGTGAGCTTTTTTTATACCAATCGGGCTCATTAAAATCATGTTTATCCGTTGATCTCTTGTATTTCAGTACTTCGAAAACCTGATAATTAAAAAAGAATGCGACGAAAACATGACGCTGTTCGAGAACAGAATGCATGCTCTGTCAAACTATTTTGAAACAGCTTGCATCGCTGGCCCCTGGTCGGCAGACACAGTATTTGATCATCAATTGAGTATGTATTCAATTGCAACATATTTAAATACAAACGTTGCATTTTAGTTGCATACATATACTTTCTAAATCTTGTAGAGTAAAAAATTATTCTCGAAAATTGAACAATCTCAAATTTTATTCTATAGGAGTGAATTCTTATTATCAAAATTACTTGAAAAATGTTCACTCTTTTAAAATAACTCTACGAGATTTAGAGAGTATCCAGTTGATACAATTTATAACTATAGAGGAAGAACAGAGGTTGTGGATATCTAGGGTAGTGGAATTTCATGATATCTTATATAATTTGCTTTGAATTCGAATAAGAGCAACCATTAAAATTATTTCGTTAATTCTATTTAGACATTGTAGGATGGTTACTGGTCATTAATGTTCGCTGTATTTTTATAAAAGCTGAATTTCAGTTTTGCAGGTAGTAGAAACTTTTACAGATGTATATATTCTATGTAATTTTGAAATATATGTTACATATTAATTTTTTAGTCTATCTGAATGTCTTCAATATAAATTTCAAATAATATTATTGAATTTAATATTTGTTATAATGTGTGTATGAATTCGGCAAATAAAGTCATGTTATATGTGGACTGTGATTGTGAAATAGGGTCATCCGCCATATACATCTCTCTTGCGACTTAACAATCTCATTGTAGATATAATGTTTTTCTAGAAACAAAGAAATTATTCTAAAAAATTTTAAGTTGTAAGTTTTAAAAAAATTTTTAAGCTAAAAAGATATTTATAAAAAAAATTTTTTTTATAAATTATATTTTATGAAATGTTTGCAAAACCTTGTTTTATGGCACTTTTATGTGTGTAAAATCTACGAAAAGTCATTAATTTATGTTTTTTTCATAAATAAAAGTGCCTTTCATGACAATAGTTGTTAATATTTCACGATCCTCTACTTATATTCCACAAATGTTTTTTTTCTCCTCTTTAGTAAATTGTAAATTACATTCGTTCTATGTATATCCGATGAACCTCTACCTACAAGGTGTTTGGTAGTACTCTATAACTAATAAACTGGTATTCGTTAGAATTGTATCACGTTAATATTTACTGAGTCATTGTCAAAAAACAAGATGGTATTTCACAACCCCCTTCTTTCCTCTATAAATTGGGAATAATATTTTATATAACGAATATTACGTGATATTTCTTTATATCTATTGCTTTCTTTTATGTAATATGAATGTACAAATACTACATATTATTTACATAACAAGTATATGATGCTTCAATATACAGCTAGAATTTTAACGCTGGAGCTATATAAACGTTATACAAAGAAGTATTTAGTTGTATAAATATACCATCATCGTTACTTTTGAAAAAGGGCGAAATTATAATATAACTACAACATTGCTACAACTTTCACGTTACATATATAAAATGTAATATTAAAATTTATAGCTACCATATAATAAACAAGTAATCAACTGGTAATGATTTATACAGCATGAAAATTTATATTTCTTATTCGTGCAGCACAAATAAGTGCCATCGTGCTAGAAATCGAAAATTCTTATTGTCGTTTGCAGAATCAAAATATAGAAATCTCTGTACCTCTTGCGAAAAACCGGCAAGCTGTTACAACACTGATAAATACTATGGACGGGAAGGCGCCCTAATGTGTCTCACTGATGGCATGGGTGACGTTGCTTGGGTCAGATTAGTAGATGCTCGTGTACATTTTAAGGTAATATTCAAGTTAGCTTTTAAGGTAATTGCCAAATTAGCTTATGATCAATTAATGTCCTTGAAACAACGAACGAACTTAAGAAAAATCGATCTCGCTTTAAGTTGGTCTCAAAGATTATAATTAAGACGGATTTCAAGGCGATTTGTATGCTAATTCGTTTACCCCCAGTCAAAAATAGTTCTCTGTAAAACGTTTTAATGTCAAAAATTTTCAAAGTTTCTGTTGATTTGATACAATTTCGATTAATTTTCGAGTTGAAAATAAATTCTTGAATTAATCTTTCAAAACAATATTGAAGAGATATTGATAAAATTATACAATATATCGCATATACCTAAATAACCAAATATAATATATTGAGTAAAAATTCACTGCATATGTTGCTATATGTTTGCTGTATTACATTTGCTGATATCGAAATAGAACACATTATAAATGCAAGAATATGACTATTTATGTATGTAATCAGTTGATAAAATTTCAAGAACAAATGGTAAATAATACGTAAGTTATATTTTCAGAAACGAATAATTCGTCATTTTATTTTGAATCATAATGAAACCATAACGATAACAAAACATATGTACTGATTTTTATCTGTTGTTACATTAAAAAAATTACAAGGTTCAAGTAAATGTGTTATTAATACTATTTAACTTATTTTTACATCATATAAATAAATATTATTTATTTGTAGTAAATATTACTTCTTTAAAGTAACCCAGCAAACGAAAATGAATCGAAATGGATAGAAATAAATTCATTTCGACATTTTCGAATTTGCGCTTCAGATTTCTCGAATCCATTTGAATCCAAAAATAATATAATGGAGACATCCAAATTCAAAATGATAAATAGCGCATTTCGTATTTCAATCTATTTGAATCTATTTGAATCCAGAAATACTCCGGAACTCTAAAGTGCGAATTCGGATAAATTAAAATAAATTGCAATTTTCAATTTATTTCAATTTATTTTTATTTGATGAAAAATATTACTGATCTGATATAAAATAGTTATTTGAATAACATATTTACTTGAATCATGAAATTTTTTCTCTCAGTGTTCTATATGTCTCCAAGATATAATGTTTTTTAATTGTATTATTAACAAAGTATTCCCAATATGAAATTGCTATCCAGGAGTACGTGGAACTACCGACACATGGGCGCGGTAGACCTGTATTTTTCGTAAATAAAAACTGTGCAAAATAGATTAAAAAGCTTCATGAGATTTATAAACTTTTTTTCGTTTTTCATAAACTTTTATCTTGACAAGAGTTTATTTTGAAACAAGTAGATTCCATTTTATAAAAGAATTTCTCGAAGTCGAGTCTCCAAAATTAGGTTCCAAAATAAAAATAAATGAAATAATGTTTTAACAATACAATTTCGTTCACAGTATGTGTGGCATACATTATTTGATATATGTATGTTGTTATTAAAACGTTAACAAAACTGTTAATAAAGCTTAATTGCGGTTGATATACCGATGATGACAAGTTGTCAATGTGCTGTTAATCGCGGATGACAAATTGACAACACGAATTGTCGTCAGATTGCTCGTTAAGTCACAAATTATTTCTTTGCGAGTAGCAAATTAATTGATGCTGTCAATTTTCCGTTATTGTTAGAATTCACTTGACTGCAACCCAACAAACAATTGTCTCATCTCGATTCCGAGTTTGTGAATTAATTGCTACAATGATTGTTCTCAATGTGACAACAAACTCATAGCAGTTTACTATCTGGATATACACTATCCCCTAACAGCATAAAATATTGTATGAATATTCTAGAATATTCTAGATATCGTACGAACATTCGTATAATATCGTAATGTCGTGCGTATATTTATAAAATATCACAATATTCGTTCGATATCATATGCTGTTAGGGTCCAGATAGTACAGTACATATAGCTTATCCGAGGGACGTCTTGGCTACGTCCTTAGGACATTCGAACGTCCTTTAGACAGTTTCATCTGGACATCTTTATAGAATATCCCTGGAAGTCTGTGCTGTATGAGTGAAAATATTGAAAATTATATCAAACTCTCACTATACTCTCTATGTATGCAACAATTGTTACTCGAAAATGTTAAATATTTTGACACAAGTCTCGAATCAACAACTTTCGATTTTAACAACATCAAAACGATTTCTGACTGGACTATGACTTAATCCAGACCCAGATGACCGACACACAAGATTACAAATTTCTATGTCCGGATGGCACTACAAAACCACTCAACTTCAAAGAACCCTGTACCTGGATATCGAAACCGTGGCCAGTTATCGTAGCTAGACCGTAAGCGCTTTATGTCACTCTTCCGCGAAATCGAATTGTAATATTGGAAAAGAATTGAAAGATTGAAAGTCTTCTTTCTTGCTAGAGCGAATGCCGAGAATATCGCCCGTATGATGAATTCAATGATGAACAGGACATATAATTGGGAATCGAGCGCTTTACAACTGATGGAGAACTATTACATCACCTCGACTGATGTGAAAGAACTGCAAACGCCCGACGATTACTTACGTCGATGTAATGTATATACAACACATATATTTATCTTTGATTTCTTACGATGCGGCATTGTAATAAGTAATCTGCTATTAAAATCATGCTTTCTACTAATCACTGAACAACTATAATAGTTGTCAGTTTCGCAAACTTTTCTCACATTGAATACGCCCAGCAAATACCAATTTACATGTAATACAAATATTAGTAATTTCCCACTCAACAATGTAACTGTTATATAATAAGTATGTTATATAACAGTTACATTATTGAATGAAAAATTACAACTAACATTTATATTACATGTAACTTGATGTTTGCTGGGCGTTGTTATAACAACAATGTAATGTTACAAAGGTAGCGTCTTAAGTTGCACGAATACTTTAATATATGCAATTTATCAATGTTTATTATTATTAAAACTCTGATAACAATTTAATTATTGATTTAACGATTGTTAACTAACATTTGATGAAGTTCGGTCGAATAAACTAGAAATTATATAGAAAATATATAGAGAAAAAATTTTTTAAAAAGAAAGTATCTAGAAATTTTTATGAAAATGATATAATACTTTTTAACCTCGTAAAATAAAACGTCACTCTAAAAGAATGAAAATTAAACTTGTGCAATTTTTCGAGTGATTTGCCACGTTAATAAGAGTCAAAATTTATTTCTACAGAATGAAAATTTACTCCTATAAAGTGAAAATTAAATTTGTTCACTAATAATTTAAGGGAAAGACTGACCAATAGGAGTCGACACAAGATGTTAGTGTGCACATAAAATTTATTAATATCTCATACGA
>QKQZ01053082.1:0-18930 GCA_003595255.1 Solenopsis fugax
ATATTTCGCCGTTCCGGAACTTTTATGACACCCTGTATATATATATATATATATAATTGTCGGTAAGTCATACTCTTATAAAAAGTTGTTACAACCATTAATAATCACCCTGTACACACGCACGCACGCACGCACGCACGCACGCACGCACACACACACATATATATGAGCATTATAAGTATTTATAATGCTATTTATTATATTTATTTATAAAACGTTTGTATAATAAAAAATCATGAATTTAATAACGTATATACATAATAATATATACGTATGCATAAGTATATATTATTTAAATATTTATGGTACAACAAATTTCTATCCATAGTCGATAATGTCACTGTTCTTTAATTACCGCCGCGCCCTCAGTGCTCCTTTAGTAATCATGAAAATTTACCCAGGATTGACAATCTTTCATAGTATTTTACAGTATTTTATCAGTGATACGAGCAATATATATAAATTATTAGAAAAAAGTAAAATACGTTATAAGATTATTAATTTATCTGACTTTATTATATTTATAAATTAAAAATATATAATATTAAAAATTATATATATACATATAAACGAAATATAATTTTTATTATTTCTAACAAAATCAGAATCTTTTATGATTCATAGATTATTGTTTACATACTTTACATAGATAACATGTAAAACATAATTTACATTGTATACATGTAATGTAAATAAATTATTTATATTTTACGTGTAAACACTCAATCTTGATCTAGAAAATTTGTTTGAATCAAATGACATATAAATAGTGACAAATTTTATAACATTTTTACTTGATTATTTTTATTATTTTATTATTTTATTATTTTTAAGTGAAAGGAATTTTCATTTCTTCAAATATAAAAATAGTTCATATCAGATGTGAACAAGAATGACGTAATCTATTATCTGGCAACATAACCTTGAAGAATCTGTATGATGAGCAGATAGGAAGGTTAAGTCGATCAGATACCGAATGCTTGACATTTCTGTCGACGCAATTCGGACATGGGCTTGTTTGGAAAATCGCAGGAAAAAAATCCTAAGGAAATGGTAAGTCACTATAAAATATTCTTTTTTATTCTTATTTATTAGTATTAATTATATTACAGGTTCAAGAGTGGACTCACAAATTGAGAAAGGAAGGTTATCAGCTTGATAGACAGGTTAGAGGTAAGAACATAGAAAAATTTTTAAGAGACGTTCTCAAAATAAAAAAATATATTTACAATTAATCAGCAAGAATCTTAATATAATATCTTAGTAATAAAATGTTAATCTTAGAATGTCAAAATATTCAATTAGATAAGTTAGATACAAAAATGTTGAAATCTTAATTTTTATATTAGAAAAGATCTTGATAGAACCTAGGAAAAATATAATTTTAAACATATTTTTAACACTTTCAAAATTTTTAGAATTTTTAGAATTACACACACTAGCTTTTTCCCTTTTACACATTTGTTTTATCAATTCTAGATATTCATTTAATTGATGATGTTTTTGTACAGCAATTCAGAGAGAGGAAGATAAAGTTAAACGTTCCCTAAAGGAAGCAGCAAAAAAAGGAGATAAAGATGTCTGCAAAATTCTCGCCAAGGAGATTATAAGGGCTCGTAAATCTTGCAATAAGATTTATACTTCCAAAGCGCACTTAAATTCTGTATCGTTACAAATGAAAAATCAGTTAGCGACAATCAGAGTAGCTGGTTCGGTCTCTAAATCTACGGAAGTGATGCAAGCAATGCAGTCTTTAGTAAGAGTACCAGAAGTAGCCGCAACGATGAGAGAAATGTCAAAGGAGATGATGAAGGCTGGTATTATTGAGGAAATGTTGGATGAAACAATGGATTCTATTGAGGATTCCGAGGATATGGAAGATGAAGCTGATGAAGAAGTTGACAAGGTAGATTATTATTTAGTAATAATACAATAAATAAAGTAAAATACTTTATTGCATATTTTATGAATTGGGGATATTTAATATGATTATAATGAATAATTTTTAGAAAAAAACTAGATGTAAAGTGGGCTGCTTTTAGCCTTCAAGTAAAGATGGTTTTTTATCATTTTTTAGCTGTTGAATCTAATTTTAATCTTCAAAAAATTTTAATTTGTCAGGAAATTATTAAAATCAGCATATGAAACATATAAAAACCTATTATAAGAACAATAAATATTAAATGAAAACCAACCAATATGTGAACAACATAAATTAATAAGAGGACCTTATTCAATCAAAGCAAACTTTGGTGCTTAAAAATATTATTTTGATCATATTTTACATATAATTTCTAGTAATAAAATATTACAATAAAATACAAAATACTCTAAAAGAAAATTGTTGAAAGACGTAATGAACAACAAGGTTTTCAAATGCTATAGTCAAGATTTAAAATAGTTCCCATTGATAACGCATTTGTTTTTAGATATTAATAATTTTTTTACTTTTTAAGCACAGAACTTGACTATTAGAGATGTAAACATTATCATGTTTTACTAACAGGAAAACAAATACATTTGTAAAACTCAAAATAATAATTTATGATACTAAATATTAAATAATATTAAATATATATAAAATATATAATTGTATATATAATTATATATGTATTAAATATATATTTATGATACTAAATATTAAATAATATTAAATAACTTTATGCTGATTTTAATATTTTCCTGACAAATGAAAATTGTTTAAAGGTCAGAATCATATTCAGCTCAAAATCATGCTCAAAAACTACATAAAGGTATACTGTTTTTGCTTGTCACTCCAGGAGCTAAAATTGGCTCATTTTACACTCATTTCGTCTTTGTCCTTAAAATCATTATATATAAATATATATAACGATTGTATGATTTATGTATATGTATAATCATTATAAAATAAAAATCTTTTATATTCTCTCTCAGATTTTATGGGAAGTAACAGCTGGTCAATTGGGCACAGCTCCTGCAGTTGTTACAGAGAACCCTGGAATTCCTTCTACTTCTGCGGAAGAGGAAACGGAAGATGACGATAAAGAACTTGAAGAGATGAAGAACCGATTGCAAAGTCTTCGTAGTTAGATGAATAATTAAATATAAGAATATTTGTATCAAACAAATATCAGGGAAATAAGTATCTTAATAATAACATTTATTAAATAAATAACACAAGTTATAAATAGTAGCACTTGCTTATTTATCATAATGTTATTGCTTTAATGTTAATGTTTTTGCTATTTAATGTAAATACTGTATTATCATATAGGTATTTTATCGCTTTGTAGAAATATTATAAGCACTGTTTATCTATTTTTACATTCATTATTCAATAACAATTTTCATTATTATTAGAATAATTGTGAAGAGAAATTATGTACATTAAATTAAGGCTGAAAGTAAATCGTATAGTAAAATTATTTTTTCCTATAAAAAGATTTAAAATCAAAACTAAAAAGAAAATTATGAAAATGATTGAAATTAAACTTTTAGAAATATCCTTTTATCATCTTTTATATACTTTATTAGGTATTCACAAATTTGTTTATAAATGTAATAAACTTTGAATTTGACACTTAATATACTGTTTTTTTTTCTAATTTATTTTGATATTTAGCTATTTGATTATAAATTTAAAAATTTTTAATTATAATTTAAAATGGAAGACTATATAGAGCTATAACAAATTATCTGTACAGTATTGATAGTTATTAATCACTGTTAATTATTTAAACAATTAGAAATATAATGTTGACATTTCAACAATTTTGTAGTGAGATGAATATTTTATGTTGAATAATATTGTTAACAAATAAATTGTAACATAAGTATTATATATTAGTATTACTGTATCAATATTCTTATTATGAATGTGCCCCCATCTAAAGCAAGGTTTTAATGATTTGATGGGTTTTATCTAATAACGTTTCTTTCGTTAAGCATAAGAAAAAAATGATTCGGGCCTTCTTGACTTATTTTCCATCAAGAAATTATGTATAATTAGTAGACATAAGAGAAACACTCTAATAAATATAATCAAAATTAAATGTAGGCATTAATTTATTAAAGCTTTTTCACTTAACATAAATTTTATTTATAATATTGTTACAGTTATTATATTACTAACGCCTTATATAAATACATAGTAAAAATAATATTCTTCAACTATGAACATATATATATATATATATATATAGATAGTATATATATTTTTCAGGAAATAGTAATTGTATTTATCTTATTTCTTTGACTATTTAAACGACGAATTATGATGATGTGTTGTATGTTATGGAGGAGAGATGTTTCTTAAAAATAATATATTTAATGATTAACATACAATGATGTATGTATCTACATCAAGCATTCATATAATTTTTTCTATAAGATCTATTTGTTTCATTTGGCAGAGAAAGTATGTTTATACTCGAGAGTTATCTTTGAATTATGACCATTTCTTTTTAATGTTTTTTTACTAATCGTAACTAATTTCAAAAAATTGCTTTAGATTTTGTTAATGTATATTTATTTATCAAAAACACAACTTTATAAATCGTTGAAATGTATTTTTATGAAATACAAAGTATGAAAATTACCATTATCTCAAAAGAAAAATAAATACAATTCTCCTTTATAGCACAATTTCTCTGTCAATTTTCGCACTACAAAATAAGCGCTAAGTATATATAGATATATACAATACCGCTCAAAAATTTCAATAAATGGCAACATTTGTAAACAGACAAAACAGAAAAATTGTTTTTGTATTTAACATTAAACATGGAATTCAACTTAATATTTTTTGTATATTTTTAAAATGTAAACTAAAATTTTCTTAAATAATGTTTTCATAGATTGTATCACAATAAACTAACATCTAACGCTAGCACATTAATCAAAGTGTTCATTTAACCACCAACTCACTATCACTTGTTTTTGTAGACTGTGATTGTTTCTTCCTTACACATACACACATACCATGGTTGTAGGATCAGAGCTAGGGAAAAATTGAAATAAAGTCAATAGAAATATTTCGATGATATACATACTTGCAAAATGTCATATGTCTAAAATCAATAATTTTACAGGAGGAACAAAAAACTATTTTGAAATCACACTACAATGCATTACGTACGTTTATTACAATCGCCGCTGGATCGCTCCGCCTTATAATCATTAATGAATTCAAAGGGTCCTGGACAGTCTACTGAATAATACGATACTAAAAACTCGATTTCGGAAATTTTAAACTTACGATGTTTTGCAAGTATATCATCGATTTAAAAATATATATCTACAAAAAATATTATTTGAAAAATAAGTATTTTGTATAGAAAATATTAAAAAAGCAAATACTATTTATAATATATATTGTACATTTAAATGAGATATTTATTTTACATGTCATGGATCAATAAATTTTCTCTATTTTCTATTGTTTATTTACTATTTTCTATTTCTTACAAGTACAAAATATAAAATATTAAAATAAAAAACAGTACATATCTCATGGATATATAAGTGTAACTCAATTTCTATAAACATATTTTAAAATAAAATTACTTTCTATTAATTCTTAACTTGGTAAAAAAAATAAGTTCTATAAGATCATGAAATATATTGTTTTTTTTTTAATCTTACCATTTTCTATTTTGCACTTTTAAGAAACAGAAAATAATAAATAAACAATAGAAAATAGTCAAAATTGATTTATCTATAATACATGGAAATGTAAAATAAATATCTTATTTCAAGTGAATATACATTATATAAATATTAAATACTGTTTGCTTTTTTGTATTTATTACAAAAAATATTTATTTCATAATATTTTGTACAGATGCATTCTTTAAATAAATATTTATAATTACTATTTTCTATTTTAACTATTTTTCCCAGCATCCTCTATCATGCCTCATATTTTTAATCTATGCTCATAGTTTTTAATCTTGACTGAACATATTTATTTAGTGTCTCTTTTAAATTTCCTTATTTTTCATTTGTTTTTTTTTAGTTCAAATATAAAAGATATCAACACTCAATGGATACATATATCTAGCAAGCGATTTAATTCACGTTTTTTGCAGAAAAATAGCATTTATTGAAACTTATAAACGGTACTGTATGTATGTATGTATACGTACAATATATATACACATACATCATTGGTAATATAGAATATGTAGCTAATTAATCGCATGTTTTTCATACACTAATTAATCTATCCGTAAATAAATTTTCTTATTAGTTCTGACATTAAACTTATTACACTTGTCAATAAAATTAGAAAAGCTCTTTGAATTCATAGCAAAAAATAGTAATTTATGTAATTTTGTGAAAGACAGTTATAGAATGATTTTTAGAAAGGTATTTCAGAATCTAAAAATTCAATTTTTAAATCCCATTCAGCGATTTTCTTCAGCGATGCCTCTGTTCTGAGAATCGCTATTTCCAAATTGATCACACAATTTTTTGCAAAGTTACATAAATTTATATTTCGTTAGTTATACCATCGATTCAAAGTGGTTTTAAATTTTGTTACATATAAATCATTAACGAACAGCAATCATTATTAATGTTGCTTAAATTAAATATTTGCTATAAATATTAAAAAATTATAAGCTTTTAAATATACACTATGTGTATAAAATCGATAATTAAAATCAATAAAACTGAACAAAATTTACTCTTAAAACATTAAATTATAAATCTATTTTTCAATTCTTAGGTTTTTTATTTTCCTTATTTTAAAAAGCTATTTTGCAATACCTTTTATTAATTGCTCGTATTCAAATAAATATAAATAAATAAATTCTTGAACGTTATCCAATATGACAACGTAATTGAAGAACTTATCTTGTCAAAAAAGCTAGATGTTTATTTCTGAAAACATACAAATTCCAGTAAAGGATTTTGCATAAAGGATGATATTAAGTTTTGATTATTTTTCAGCCAACACGAACTTCCGAAAAGTACAAAAATATATATTATACTAAAAGATTACTTAAGCGATTTCATTCATCATAAAAAAACATTGGAAACATGAGAAATCGTCTTCGAAATCCTTAATTTACATCTAAAAAAAATTATTAGAATCTTCGCAAATCATGTAATAAATATAATATCTTATGGCATAAATAAAAAGATAAAATTAAAAACAATTTATAGTAATATTTTATACAAATTTTTATTGTGTGCTTGTATGCTTGTGTGTTTATTGTGTGATATTTATGATAAATCTTTAAAATTTGTTCAATCTAAGATTAGAAAAATATTTATGAAATAATTTTATAAATATTTTGATAAATATTTATAAAATATTCAAATAATTATAAATATTATATAAATCTTTTATAAATATTGTATGCTGCCTTTACAATTGACGAGGCCAATACAGAACAATCATTTGATTTCGAATCTTTGCTTTGAATAAAAACATACATACTCTAGTTATACGTGTTTAAGTAATAGAAACATTGTTGCTTAATTCCTGGAATGTCTTAAAAACTTTTTGCAATAAATGTAATAGCACTAATAGCATTAGATTTATTATCTTTGATCATGATTTCTTCCAATGTTTCCCCAAGATACATTACTCGACTCTACTTAAGTAATCCTTCAATAAGAAATATACAGCGTGTATATATTTTAAATGTGTACTCAAATTTTGCAAAAGATTTTTTCCTGAAATTTCCCGGTTTTTATGAAAATTCCGGGGAAGATTATAAAATTTATTAACGCAGCTTTGAAATAAATTTATTTTATTATATCTTTTAATATTCCTTTTAATATTCCTAATCATACAAACAAACTCACCTGAGTTTTGAATATTAAATTTGAAAAAATACTAAAAAGAAATAATATGAATTAAATAGCATATATATGTTAATAATTTGTCCGCAATAATCTAGCTCATTAAAAGTATACGAAGCGTGCATTGAAAAAAAGTCTTGTTGTACGAATTAGAAATCTGATAGATTCAACCAGTACTATTAAAAAATGGGCGTATCAGAAATCTTGTGAAAATTACAAATATATATTATAGTAAAGTCTATCAAACATTCTAATTATAAAATTTCAAATGCTGTTATAATCAAAAATTCTGTCTGATTTCAAATTATACTCAATTATATGTTTTGTTGATAGCTAAAGCATTGTTCCAAGCCACTAGTGATTGTCAATATATATGATTATTATAAAAAATTAGAAAAAAACGATAAAAGTAATAATTTTGATAGCATTTAAATTTAAAAGTAAATTCCAAAAATTTCTGTGAGTTCTAACAAAATTCTATAATTTTCAAGAAAAAAAAGAGAAATTCCCTAAAAATTCCAAGTTTTTCCAGTTTTTCTTTAGCATGCACACTGTATGTAATTTGTACATCTCGAAACTTCTTCATGTTTTAGCCGAAAAATAGCCAAAACTTAATGCTTCTTTCATCAAATAGTTTCTAATCAATCATGAAAAACATCTTGATTTTAAAATATATAATGTAAAACATGTTCGCAATTTCAGAGTTGATCAATTACCATATTAACGATTGACAATTTCAGCGTTGCCCTAGTTTGTGTCGGTAGCCGATGCATCAGCGGCGTCATTTTTCTAAAGAAACATTTTATCTCGCTCTTGATAGGAAACATAGTTCTTTTCATAGTTCCTGTACATTTCTTCTGTCGCTTTATCTTTTTCTTTACTAAAATTTTCTTCATTTTCTCTTTCTTTACTTCTTCGAAATACTGCTCTCTCTTTACCTGTATCAGTGTTAAGAGTTATTAAAATGATTTATCAATCATAATTATAATTAAAAACTATTTTTCATTTATTTATTCATTAATTATTAATTATTTTCAATAATTTCAATTAAAATTGTTATTTTATCACAATTATGTATAACATGTATTTATAAGGAAAAAAAGTTGTTTATATATATATAGACTTAATTGTTCTAAATTGTCAATAACTTTAATTACTAAAAATATAACTACAAAGTTGCAAATAATTACAAATAATTGCTATTCTCAAATACATTAGCAATTCTATTCGTAATCATTATTAATAACATGAAAATATTTTGTCCAACACTGACCTGTATTCCATCTTCAATATTCAAAACTTCCAAAGGATGGGGAATCACTTCTTCCTGCATTTTATTTTCATTAGAATTTAAAGTCTCTTCTACAGGTTCTGAAGATATTGATAGAAACTCCACTATATTTTTATCTACATTTTGTTTCGTATCTTGCAATGTAACAGAAGTTTGACCATTATTTTTTTTCCGAATTTGTTCATTCGTTTTATTCGTCTTGTTCTTTGTCACATTTTTTGTCTTGTTTTGCTTCCTCACCTTTGACAATTTTTTGTGTTGTTGCAGTTGCTGTTGTTCTTGTTCTGGCAAGTTTATCTTGATCAGTAAACCTGGAGGAATACTTGATAAACTATGAACTGGTATTGGAGCACCAAGAGTTGATATATCCCCAGTAAACGGAAATATTATTTTCTTAATATTTGCCTGATTATTCGTAACGTTTGTAGGGATTGTAATTGGCTGCAATTGATCTGCCAATTGAATCTTCCAATTAGTTGTAGATGGAAGAGGTAGTTTTCTCATTAGTTGGTTCTCTAAATTGCTAGCAACAGGTCTAGGAATATTAATGGAAGTCGGTCGTCGAGATTTTCCTCGTTTTTTTGCCAATGGCGCAGGTTTGTTGTCAATCTTGGGTTTTTTACTAGACACTAGTGGCCTGGAACAACGCTTTAGGCCCTTGGAAGGATCTTCTCCGAAATCCTGATCATCTTCATTTTGTTCTATAATATCTTCAGATTCGGAAACGTTCTTAATTGTAGGTACCGCATCACAAGGGCCGACTTTATGGAAGTTTTGGCCGATCTGAAAATGTTTTGAACAAAGTACGAGTTTGCGTATTTGGTTAGGTGACATTTTGAGTAAATCTTCCCGACCCAAGAATTGACACCAGCGCAAACAGCGACCTATTTCGTATGCCGGGAATGGATGAAATTTGTAACGTTCAATCTTGTTCCTTGGATCAGATCTTAATCGACCACAAGCTGCACAAGCCTGACTTTCTAATATCTTAACAGGCAGTGGTTCCAACTTTTTGTCCTTATCTGAAGAATTGAAAAGCCTTGGTTCATCCTGCAACTCTGTAATAGCGGGTTCTATTTCATCCAATTGGTCTGGATCACGAATATTAGGAATGGCATTATCTATTAATCTTCCTTTAAATCCTGGGACAAATTGGGAACGATCAAAATGTTTGGAGCAGATGTAGCAGAAAAGAATTTCCTTCCTTGTTAACCTATAATAAGAGTCCACACCGACAAAGTCCAACCATTTGAGGCAACGAAATTCTTCTCCAGGAAAATGGTGAAAGGTTGTTCCATCGTAATCCGCTTCGGGTGGATCTCTTCGTGTTCTTCCACAAAGAACACATGTTATATTGTACAAGCTCTGTTTAGGATCATAAACCGATGGAACTGCAGTGGAATTTAAACGATCCAAATATTCATTTAGAAAATCATGAGGTTGGAAATGCTTCGAGCAGATCATACGCTGAAGAAGCTGTTTCTTTGTGAGTTTGTAGAGATCTTCACGACCACAGAATTCTAGCCAACGACAACAACGAGCTTCGTCATTTACTGGAAAGCCGAAAAACATGTATTCTTCTTCACGATTGTTGGGGTTCATACGTGAACGGCCACAAACGACACAAGGATGCGGCATGATTAGGATATTGTAGCACTCTACTAAAGTGGTAAATAAATCTGACTTGTATTTCAAGATTATAGTTATAAATCTGAATAATCAAGCAGATTTTGAATTTTTTCTCACAGTTTTAGTATAAAAATACGAGAGCCTTTTTCATCATGGTTGAAATAGCCCATAAATATAAAGGAATTCTTACATCTTTCTCATCCATAATTTGCAGTTAAAGTTGCAGCTTTCAAAGTAAGCCTTAAAAATCTCTCTCTGCTTAAATTTGAGTTGATTCAAAGATTAAGTCTTCAATTCTTCTTTTTCAAGGTTTAAAATTGATGTATCAAAATTTGATATCATAATTTTCCTCTTCACAATACAATTGCTATTATCAAAGATTGTGAGATTTTCAAATTAAAAGTCTTTATCATAATTTACAATTGAAATTATAACTTCCGAAAATCTTTTATTCAAAAAAGTTCCTCCTCTTCACAGTTACAATTTCATGCAAAAATTAACTTGGAACTTTTATGTGAATGAACTTTTCATCAAAATATATTTTTATTGCACCTGAAAATAATTCAAATTACGTTACAGATGTTCACAATTAATAAATAAATAAAAGAAAATGATTTATATCTGTGTTATACTATAAAATTAATTATTCTTTGCTTTTGCTCATTGAATTCAAGAGAGGTTAAGTACAGAAAACTAAAAAATTTCAATTAATAAAAGCGAAAGCAACGAGATTAACCTCGATTTTAAATTGATTGCATTATTTCTCGTGAATTTCATCAAATTCACGATTTCCTTCTATGTTTTACTCAAATTTCAAAATTTGTTTTATTGAAAGATATACGATCACTTAATCTTACCTCTTTAATCAAGCTTTTTTCCAATGTAACGAATAAAATTGAGAGGACTTCAGAGTCCTTATTTCATTGAAATTCGGACAATATCTGTATTACTTTGAAAAGATATTGTAAATTTATTTGAGGAGTTTCGTGCACTTGTTGCGCTTATATACGACGGGATAAGGTTATGCCTTGCGTAGAACTTACTTAACCTACAAATATATTCATAGACAGGTTGGTTACTTCGACCGTACGCAGAGAGATCTCTATTTAAGTACGATTTAATTTATTGGAGAGAAAGATTAACAACATGGCAGAGAGTATTAATAATCCCTACGATATCAATGGGCAACATTTCAATTCTGACATGTATTTCCAAAAATTGTTAAAGGTAAGTTAATTTGAGTGAGCTCTATAAGTCCACGGTTATGCCATGCATTTCAAGATTACGTCTACGTGGATTGTTTACGTTATGTTTACACGAATCTTTTTCATGTTGACAAACAATGCAATTTATTATAAATTAGATAATCATGATAACATAATCATGGGCATTTCTAGGATCTTTTTTTTATGGAAGATTTTTTATCAATTCTGATAACACATAAACAACTATTTTTTTCATGAATATCTTTTTGGCTATTTTAAAACTTAGATCTCCTCGTTTCTGATTTTAAATGAGAAAAATATTAGGTTTTATAAATTATAACTTTTTTTTTCAAATTGAATAAGAAAAGCCTTCTATGGTCGTAGCTAGATCCTCGTGCTATGTTTGTTTGTGTGATTTTATATACCCATTCAAATTTAACGAAACTGCGCGCTGGTTACTTTTCAGACATATCATAGCCCTAAGTTAAATACGAATGGGTAATATCACGTTTTATTAAATTAAAATTAATATATATTATATATAAAATCACACAAACAAACATAGCACAAGGATCTAGCTATGACTGTAGAAGGTTTTTCTTATTCAATTTGTATTATACATTATCGGTCGAATTCACTTTGTTTCGTTTGTTTTTTTTGCTGAAAAAAGTATAGATAAAATTTAGTGATCAAAGACAATATGTACTTTAATATTGCTATTATTATTATTATTACAAAATATTCGTAATTATTTTTCTAGAAAAGAAATTTTTAAAAAATTCAGATAACATGAAAAAACTTTCTGTATGAGAAACATTGCTAAATATTATTAAAAATATATTAAATTAGAGTTAAATAAAAAGTAAAGGAAAAAGAATGAATACAGCAAAGTAAATTATTCAATAAAATTTATAAATATAATACAGTAGAAAAGTAATTAAGATGTTATTCTAGTTTAGAATGCAAAAAAAGTGTTTATTTTTGGAAATTTTTTAAAGAAAACACATTTTTCTACAATTTTACATGTCTCTTTGTATATATTTAGTAAATATCTATAATTTTTGGTACGGCTAAATGTTGATTAATTTGTATGTTATATAATTTTAAAGAATAAACATGTTTTTCACAAGTTGGCTGACACAGTATTTCAAAAATTACTGAAGTTGTCAACTTTAACTTTTGCATATATATAAAATAGATCTGTCTATTTATTATTCAAACCAGGATTATTGCAATATCTGTAAATTAACTATTTTTTTCATACGTATTAAATTCAATGAATTTTGCTTAAAAAAATCGATTGAATTGTTTTTTTAAAACCATCCTATTTTAAAAATATATAGGTAATATTAAAAATTAAAAAATGGAATATAATTTTTACTATTTTTTTATGAAATCTGAATCTTCAATAATCCAGATTATTATTTACTTAGATGACACATAAAACATAGTTTACATAATTTGTACATATAATACATAATGTAAATTGTTTATATTTTACACGTAAAACACTCAACTCTACTATAAATCATTCTTTATTCTACTTCTCTTTATTTATTAAATTCTTCTAACATAAAAAAATTGTTATTACACATGTTTAAAAGATTTATCTTGGATTTTATATAAGAAAACAAGATGCTATTTTTTATTATTGATTAATGTTGTATACAGGAGTGTACACTTAAGCAAATTATGGATCATGAAGCAGAAATAAAAAAAAACACTCAAGCTTTACATTCAGACATGCAGACTTTAGTATACGAAAATTACAATAAATTTATATCTGCCACTGACACCATACGTAAGGTAAGCCATCTTTCGAGAAATTATGTATTATATTTATTTCTAATTTTTCGAATACATTTTAGATGAAGACTGATTTCAAGGAGATGGAGGATAGTATGGATCTCTTGGCAAAAAATATGGAAAGCATTACTTCTTTTTCAGAGCAAATTTCTTCAACTTTACATGGAACAAGACAACAAATTGCTAAACTGTCTTCTGTACATAGCTTATTGAAAAAATTACAATTTCTTTTTAATCTCCCTGGCAATCTTAAGGACAAAATAAACGAAGAAAAATATGCAGAAGTACGTATTAAACCTTATTTTTAATGTGAATATGTATGTAATATATGATACACATAAAATCTTTTATGTTAATTCTTAGTTTTAAAATTATAAGCGAGTATGCTTTTTAGGCGGTTCAAGATTATGTTCACGCTCAAAGAGTTTTAAATCAATATAGTAACATGCCATCCTTTCAAGGCATCCAAAAAGATTGTGAAGATATATTGGAAGAATTAAAATCTAAACTCAGATTACAATTTCATAAGAGAGACGCTTCTACTAAGGCTTTAGCCGAAAATATCGATCTTTTGTTACAATTGAAGGAACCAGCTGATTCATTGTGCATTGAATTCTTAATACATGCTGAAGGGAGATTAACAGAACAATTAGATATATTAAAAGATATGTGCGAAAACGACATTATAGAGTTCGTGGACATGGCTTCTTCGGGCTTTCTTAGCGATTTAGGTTTGATTGTGACGTCTTACAATGATATGTTTATAAATCGAATATTGGAAGACAATGATTTAGTCGATGACTTTGAAATAAAAGCTGTGGATCATTTGAATAAGTTTATTGTAAGCAATATGAAAAAATATTTTGATTTGATGAGCAAAAGAGTGGAGGATGTAGCTGACACAGCAATTTTGGTGAGAGCTCTTGACAGATTTCATCGCAGGTTGCAAGCAATGAAAATGTTGTTCAAGGAAACAGACTTTACCAGGTAAAATGAAGAAAAACAAACATATTAAATAAAATATAAAAATAATTTGATATATAAAATTATATAGCTGTAAATATATACATACACACACACACACACACACACACAGCTTTGATTATAAGTCAAAAGTATACAGGATACGATAACTCTAGATGCAGTCGAATATTTTGTAAATAAAATTTTGAAAAAGAAGTTTCAAACTTTTAGCGTGTGTGCATCCTGTATATATAATACTATATATATATATATATATATATACTATATATACTATAAATATAATAAATGAAATACAATAAATTAATATAATCATTTTGCAGAATTGGCACTGATCTTGTTATAAATGCTGGTCGAAAACAATGTCGCAATCATTTACATAATCTGAAACAACATTTAAGCGAGATTTTAGCGAAAGTAAGGCAAACTTTAGCCACTAAAGTTACACAGGATGGCGATGGAGGTTTAGCGGAACTTCAAGCTATGCTCATTATGCCCACTATAGAAAAAGTTAAAGGAGTTTTACAAGATTTATTGGTTTGTACTTCTATTCAACTCTTTATTCGATTTTTATATTTATTATTTATTTAAATTTTCAAATTTCTCTGATTATATTATTTAAGTAGATCTTAATGTAGTTTTTTTCGAAGAAGAATTCTTAATTACATCTATTGATAATTTGTAATTAAATTTCTATTGTAATTTAAAGGATTAAGAACCTTAATGAATTGAAAAATATGATATTTACTAACATCCAAAACTTTTATTCAAAGAGATAGATAAATAATATGTTTCTGCTTTGAAAATATATATTTTCATTAATAAAACAAGATGCAAAATTAGAATAAATATAAAAATAAATAAATAATAATAGCATTCTATTATAAATAAATGCACGTACAATACATGTACGGTAGAATAATTCGAAGTGATTCGATTTTTATTAAAAAATGAATGTTATTAAAAATATTACTTTAAAATTCAGCTCTTTCATAATACAATATTATTTATATTACGTCGAACGAGAAATAACATGCAATAAATTATCTGCTACAACTTCATTTTTTAATTTTTTCTTAAAATATAACGTCGAAACTTAAAATTTCAAATTGGATAATGATTGGATAAACCATGTTTCAGGTATCGTAATTATCATTTTGAAAAATAATTTTTTGAGAAAAATGCGTTTAAAGTTTAACAACACTTTTTCAATAATTTTACATCTTACTTTTTTAATAAATATATATATTTTCAACACAGAAACACATTCTATATCTCTTTAAACAAAAGTCTTATATGTTGAAAAATATTTTATTTTTTATTTTTATATAATTTATTTTGTAATTTCATAAAATGTTTTCTTTAATATATTGTATAATATTTTATTTCTTATAACAGTAAATTTGAACAATGAAAATTTAAATTGGTTACAATGATTTTAGGTATTTTTACAACCGGATTTGTCATTTAGTTTAAAAACACAATTTTTGCAAAGTTTCTGTGTGGATGAAGTGAGAGAAGGATTAGTAGTCGGTTTTCTACATCATCTTACAGCCACAGTAGCTGGATTTTGCAACGGATCCGATGTATCCAAATTTCCACCCACCCTATTACTTCTGCTCAGTAAAATGTGCATTGAGTATAAGGAGAGCAACGTTCGTTATCTGGTATTCAGAAACTAAAAAATTTTACAAAATGTTTCAGTGTTAATTATAACACATAATGCAATAATAATAATAATAATAATAATAAATAAACTGCAATAATAAATATCATATTAATAAATAAATTGACATACAAATTAAAATATAACGTAAGCATATATGATAAATGATATAGTAATATATTTTATTTGTATATTTTGCAGCTCACGACCACCGATGATCTTTTCAATATCAATCAATACACGTCTTTAGAAAATATCGTAACTCCTGGGTCAGAAATGTGCGATCGTTTTCAAGAGGCTGCACAAAATTTATTAAATCACTATGTGCGAATTCAGGGATTGACAGTGTCTCAGATGTTGAGAAAATCTGTAGAGACTAGGGATTGGTTACACACGATTGAACCTCGAACCGTAAGAGCCGTTATGAAGAGAGTTGTCGAAGATATAACTGCCATTGATGCACAAGTTGCCGCTTTATACGATGACAATGATGGTCAGGTTGATAGAAGTAGCGACAGCAGTAGGAAAACTCATAGGTAACAGATTTTCACTGATACAATTTTTTTTATTTAATATATCTATTTTCATGTAAAGTTATCTAGAATAAAATATGATAACATAAATCTTGGTATCTAAACGTAATTTATATTCTGAAATTTTAATATTATCTATATTCTAATATTTATATTCTAATATTTTTATATTATTTATATTTAATTTATATTCTGAAATTTATTGTTCTTTGATTGTTAAATGTTGGATTTGGACTATAATAATCAAAATTTGTTCTAGTGTTAGCATATCTAGACAACACTATAGATCAAATTGGTCATCCTATACACCCAGCCACATTGATTCTTCTCTAGTGACGAATATCCATAAACTATTCTCCGAACGAATCGAAATATTCTCATCTGTACAATTCAACAAGGCGTCTATTCTAACAGGAATTATCAAAATAAGCTTAAAGGTATAATGTTAATAATAATATACAATTTTAATAATAATAATCATAAAATATTTTGTTTAATGTAACATAATGTTATTGTATTTGATTCATTTAGTTCAATTTTTATTTATTATTTTGTATTATTTATTTATCAAATAGGTCGGTATTAATTTGTTATTTCAGTATTATTTATATATATATATTTATTATTTTTTTAAATTGTTTTCAGTATATAAAGCGATAAAAATTCGTAAAAAATAATACTTTTAGCAGGCAATGTACTAGCGTGATGATCGCTCAGGTGCAGAGTAGTCGCAATGACAAAATAGCACGGCCATTATCCACTTTATGAAGTTGATTCATCCTTCCAACTCTGTCATCGTTCACTACGCAATATGTTTCGNTCTGTCATCGTTCACTACGCAATATGTTTCGTGCTTTTGCCATGCTTACATTTAGTTGAATAAAAATTAAATCAATAATAATTTTTTTATACAACAGTAATATTTATAATAAAATTATAGTATATTATACAGAAAAAAAGAAAAATATATATTATTGTTGTATAAAAAAGTTATTATATAAGATCATAAGACCATATGTAATTATTAATTTCTCTCTAAATATTTATAATGTTTGGTAATATTTATATACAGACGTTCCTCGAATGCGTAAGATTGCGAACATTTAGCAAGTATGGTTTACAACAAATCCAGGTGGACACCCATTATTTGCAAATTTTTTTATGGCGATTCGTGTCAGATGAGAAGTAAGATTCCGATTTGTAATTTAAAATAAATTACATATACATATTTATATAAAATTATATATGTATACAATAATAAATATAATATAAAATAAATTTTATTTATTCATTTAATATTGTTTCTAGCGTGGTTCACTTTTTGCTGGACGAGATTTTAGGTAGTGCAGTACATAGATGTCTGGATCCTGTTTTGATGGAGCCGAGCGTAGTAGATATTATTTGCGAAAAAGGTTGAATTGTGAACAATTACAAATTATCTTATACACTCACATATAGAAGTATGTCATAGATGATAAAATATTTAATATGATTTATAGAAACGTCGTGAAATAATAATTATAATACGTGATTACTGAAATATAATTATGTAATATATAGAAAAATAAGCAATACAGTTAAAAATTAGGATTAAGGTATCCACAATAAGCATAGTCGCATTATTTATTATAATAAATAATTTCTTATAAAAATCTAGACTCTTCTTTTCATCCTTTTCTATTATGAAACTGGTTTGCTGTTCCTTTCTTTTCTGTGATTGTTCCCACCTATATCTTATTCAAAGCATAAAGCTATTAAGAGTGGTATACGATGTAAGAAGCAGCGCAGGGTCAAACGATTTTAATAAGTCTTAATTCTTCTTTATCACATTCTGTACTTTCAAATTTTTCCGCCGAGTTTGTTTCTTCACATTTTTAAGCTCTTTTTAGCGAAGTTTTTCTTTAGAAATTCTTATTATCTTTTACATTTTATAAATATAATATATATATATATAATAATTAAAATTTTAAATTATAAAATATATATATATATTCTATAATTTATAAAGATTTTTATTATATT
>QKQZ01053085.1:0-10484 GCA_003595255.1 Solenopsis fugax
AGTTGTAATCCTGCTGTAAGGGTTGTTGCGGGATGGTGCGGAGGAAGGGCTCGGGGACCTTCCGAGGATCGGATACTTAGTTTCCTTAATTCGCCTCTCCCTCGATTGTAGTCACTTTTCTTAATTAACCATTAAAACCATTGTTGCCCGTAGAGGAGACCCGACCTGGTTGCCCTACGAATCGTCTTCGCCGAGACCGAATAGCGAAAAGTGCGCGCGAGACGAGGGAACTTATGCGCTTCTTTTACTTTCTCTCACAGCGTGTGTATGTCTTTTGATTGATTTATTACCGGTGATTCAGCGTACTTGGTCCGTAAACTAATTGGTCGTACTTTGAAGCTCTCCCGGCGTATTTAGGTCTGCGACGTTTTGGTACTAACATTTGATTAGAGTACCGACGATCGATTTTCCGATATGCAACTCGATTTCATTAATTAAAAAACGCGCTTCACCTGCACGCACGTCTTAGTTCTCGAATAATGAAATAAATTAAGGAATGTCCAAAGATTACAAATGTTTCTCAGATATTTTTACGATGTACTTTTCAAATTTTNGCAAACTTGATATCGCGTGACAAAAAAAATATATTAGATGAATTTTGCTTCTTCGACAGTATCGGCACTCGTCGTCGAAAGTCCTCGTCTCGACGATGCTGGGCTCGGCTCATTACGATCTTGGCGATTTGCGCAGTCAGGCCGGGTCTGACGATAGTGATAGCATATAGAAAAGAACACGATATATAAACAACCAAAGCGCCAAACTACGAGTACCATCGATGCTAGCTGCGTAGTGCCAGCGCCATTTACCTAATCGCTACTAGTCGAAAAGTCTAGGCTGAATCGGTGCCGGAAATGATCGCCTCCGATCGGCCTGTCGGCGAGAATGAGATCTGCGACTGCCGATAATCGTAATTTCGATACTTTCACAAAGCTTTTCGCAACAATTTTAATAACTGCCGATTACGGTCATATAAAAAATTTTTAACTATTTTGCGAATTAAGATTTGAGAGGCATTAACGGATCGATTTTAATTTAGCACGATACTTAGCTTCAATAGCGGAGAAGCCGCAAAAATGACGCCGACATACTATGTAATTCATTCTGTTTCTGTGATTGATTATACCGAGTAAATTAACGGATGTCGTTGTATATGTACAGCGACATGTATACAATCCAATTACCGCACGAAGAATTATCAACCCGCTATTTCGCGAGATTTTGCTCCCTGCAATTTGGAGAAACAGAATTAGTTCGTGTTCATTTTACCCGATTAAAAATACAAGGAGAGTGGAGTTTCAACTTTGACGTCTCGGGAGTATCCAAATAGCGCGGAAAAACGAAATGGGAAAGGGCGAAAATATACAATCTCGCGGAGAGCTCGTTCATTTCCAGCTGTCGCGAGTCGCACTCGGGGATGCTCACGGCAGTCGCGATACGAGGAGCTTTCGCCTCCTTCGCGGCCCCTCGGAGACGAGATCTCGGCACCGGTTTCCCCATGTTGCCATTCTCGCGTTCAAATCTTCCGACTTGTTCGTCGTATATCTATCTATCTATCCTATCTACGATACGTGTGTCCGCCGTCCGACGTCGAGACGACGTTGGCGATTCGCCCAGTTGAACACAATTCGGTCGGTACTCTGTTTATCTTTTCTTCCTCCCCCTCCCCCATCCCCTTAATTTATTTTTACGGTCTCCAACACGCGTGCGGTCGATCAACGTATACAATGCTGCTCGCTCGCCGAGCCTTTTTATGCCTTTAGAGTCACTTTATGACTGAAAAAAGCCTATGGAATGCAAGCTTATTAAAGCCGATCAGAAAGGTACCGAGTTCCTTGACCGACAACGGAGGAGACTTTTTCGATTTACTATATTGGTTCAGGCGAACTCGCGTGGACTTGGGCTCGTGAACGCGCGGATCTCCCTCCACATATTTCCGATTATTTATATTTTTCGATAAATCCTGATTTTTTTTTTTTTATTGATGTCCATAATATTATCCTGTATACTTTTAGCTATTACATGTAACATTCCATATTCTAAGATTGTAAACTATCATAAAATTCAAATCAATTTCTAGTTAACGAAATAAATATTAACGATTATTAAAATTGTGAAATTATAAGAAATGTTCTATAATGTTTATATAATTTCTCTTTCAAAATATTATTTTATTTCTTATTACTTAAAAAACGTATATACATATTCACATTCAGGCAATAAATTTTTAGAAATAAGCATTAAATTTTATAATCTACTTTAATTTCAAACAGATTTTATTTTTTCAAACGGATAGATATCTACAATTTTTTCTTGATCATTTTAAGAGATCAAGAATTTATATTTTTAAGATTACTAACTGTATTTATAACTCATTTTGTGGATCAATCGTAATTAATACTTTTCAAAGAAAAAACACATCTTAGAAATATAGCGAAGATCACTATTTTGCAATAACTAATTATGACGATGGCGAACGAATATCATCTCTGAGGGAAAACTCGTGCAAGATCAATTACACGGAATAATCCTCGTTATCTCGACGACATCAGGGAATAGGAATGCATATATACGTACGCAGCCGGCAATTTAGATTAAGAACGAAATGGTTTTTTTTTTTTTCGTCAGATTGCTACTTGAGACATATACAGATGCTTCATCAATTTTAAGGGAAGATCCGTGCGCACGCGAGGGAAGACCTTCATTTTGTCGAATCGACGTCGGTCGCTTGATTGTGTACATATGTCTTGTGTACGTGTGTGTACTTGTGTATTCATGTATGCGTACGTTTCCCACGTGTATGCATGAAACTGTGTATCCCTATATGAATGACAGGCCAGCTCTTCGTTGATCACGAAAATCCCAACATTCGAGAATGCGCGTGAATTGAAAATAGAATTTAAAAAACGGTAACTTAGCGCGTAACAGCTCGTTTTACTCCATTTTTTTCTCGACGTGTCTCGCGTGTATGTGTGTGTGTGTGTGTGTGTGTTTGCCTGTGTGTGTCTATGCGCGTGTGTACATGTGTGTATTTAATGAGTGAATGCGTGCCTGTGAGTGTGGATCCTGTTCGTGTACCTAATTGCACTTATTCGAAAAAACGGAACATAAGGTTGAACGCAAGATGGCGGCCGGACGGCCCTGGAACGTATGTGTAGGTAATATACACCCTTGTTTAATTTACTTTAATAAGAAACTCTATACACCGCTTTTGTCTCTATCGCGTTCGCTGTTGTCGCCCCGGTCAAGCGCGCTCGAACTAAATCCGTTTGCTGCTACGATAGCCTCATCTATTTTCGTTCGTGCTACTGTGCAAGTCGTAAAAACGTAACTTCATAACTTAGGCACAATTTGGAACTGTTTAGACCATTTTCACACGACCCCGTCTGCTGACGCCCGTGTGCCCGTCGATCGCGGTGACGAGACATTCTATTTGCGATATCCGCGAATCGATGGCAAGAGTACCGCGTAACAAATCAAATTACTTGAAAATGAAAATTACTGATATTTGCTAAAATTAAATAACTCAATTTCAATATACCAACATATCCAGAGTTAATTACTTATTATTTTATAGTATGATTTCTCTTTTATTATCATACACAACTTAAAAAGTTTGGCAATTTAGAAAGAGCTGAAATATATTAAAACATTTTTTGCACATTAAAAAAATGACACCACACATTATGTAAAACTAGGTATGTAATACTTTTATCAAAATTCAAAGGTTTAAATAAACTTATTGTTTCGAAGAAAATATAATTAAATTACAATAACCCCGTTTCTCAGGAAACATTTTTAGATATTTTTTTATTGACGAACGAATTAATGGAAAGTAAGCATATAGTAACATAATGATAAGAAATGTTGATAGTGTATAAAATGAAAACGCTCAAAATTCGAGGAAGCAAATCGCGAATGTCTCTTCTGCACTCACGTTCGTAACACACGAGCGTCTCTCGCTGTAACCATACCAAACGTGACAGTATTGTGAGGTAGCTGACATTGAGCCGTTTCAGGGCCAATCGGACCAAATCTTCCAGTTTTCCATTGTCCAGAATCGCGTCCGAATCCCATTCTACCTTCGCGCGAACTGAAAGGGCGCCGGAGGAATCCACGACCTCTTTCCGCTCTCCTCTCGCAAGGTCGGCGAGCGGAGAAAGGAAAGACGTGAGAGTCCCTCCGTTCCCTCTCGTTCTGCCGATCGAGGCCCGATGAAAGCGGGAAGAGCACGCGCGCGAGAACATAAAAAGGTGTGCAAACGAAAACGCAAAAAACGGGAATCTTTGGACCCGACTTTCCGAGCGATGCCCGCCATCTTGGTCCCGTCTGACCACCGGTGTGGATCAACGTAATTTCGCGATCACGCTTCTTCCGTCTTCCTTTTCTTCCTATTTACCTATCTATCTAGCTCTCTCGCTCTCTTACACTCTTCTTTTTCTCTCGCTCTCTTTTTTTCCCCCCTCTCTTTCCCCTACTTGCTCGTTTTGTCCCGTTAGTTCTCGGTTTGCCTTCTCTTACTCGTCTTTACTTTGTCTTCGCACACCGTAATTACAATAGTCTTTTTTCTTTATATATATATAATATATATATAATATATATATCCGTAATCTTATTACATATACACTAGCTGGTTACAATAATTTGTGAAAAATATACATCAAAATTTTGTTACTTTTTACATCACAGATATTTTAATATAATATATCATCTTTTAATTCTTAAAGATTTCTGTTCCTCCCCGTATATTCGATCAATCCGTCACTCGCCGGATTGTTTAGCGTATCGCCCGCGACGAAGGGAGGGACGGCGGGATGTACAAGCGCGAACGGACCGAAGAACTAAGGGATTCTTTTGAATTCTCCGATCGCGAAGAACAAAGTTACGCGTCAGGATATCTTTTATGCATGCGTTTTTTTTTTCCTACTCTATCGCAGTACGATAATTACCATGTATTTCCAAGACAATGAGACTTTTCAGCAAAAGACTTCGCAACAGAGATATCTAAAAAAAAAAAGCATAATGAACGGGCGTCTAAAAGGCATCCTGATCCTTCGGACGTCTTTCAGACACCTTTCGCACGTTTCTCGTTCAAGATTTCAAGATTTCTGCATTCTCTGCGAATATAACTATGCATTTTAAAGAGATAACGGTATACATAAAACATCGACTTTCCTACCAATTGTTCTTCAGAATCGGACGAGAATTGTCATTGCGCGAATTGTAAACGCGTGCATGAAAGAAACCTAAACCTACTCGATTTCTCAATAACGGAGAACAACGATTTCGATTTGAGAGGAGCTTCCGTCCCGCCTTCGTCCCGCCGTCTCACCCCGGAGAAAAAAAAAGAAAAAGAACGGAAAGATCGACAGTGCTTCAACAATCGCGTCTACAACGGTACATGCCTAGCCTCGAGTTCTCTCATATCCCTTTCCCCGACGATCGCGCGTAGCAAATTCCTAGAGAGAGAACGGGAGTCCCTCTGTGGATTTTACTCGAAGAAAGTCGCCAAAATGATAAGACAAACATCTCCCTCGGTCGACGTCAATAATCCCTCCCTTCTTGAGCGAAGGAACGAGAAGACCTTCGCTCTCTCGCGTATCATCGATCGCTCGTCCGGACGGCGATCGCGCATCATCGGTGTTTCGTAAGTAATCACGCCCGGTGTGGAGAAATCATCGGCGTTGCCGCGAGAGAACGAAGTATAACGCAAATACGCGCGTCTGTAGGTAGCCTAAACTGTTAAGGCGGACACGTCGACGTGTCGCTGGGAGATTGGGAGATCGTTACGCGGACGTATCGTTAATTACGCCGTCAGCGCGTCGATCGTACTAATTGTCGCGACCTAATCGTCCCATCCTAAACTACGCGGGCGAGCCTCGCGCGTGTCGCCCTTCAGTCCGCGTCGTCGAAAACGTCGCCTCCTTCGTTGCAACGTGCACGCATAACACGTGCCTTGCACGATTGATTTCATACTAGCATATTACATTATTGTTATTTTTTTAAGTTTATAACAGGCAGAAATAATGAATCTTCAGAATGTAACTTCAGAACTGCTTTTAAGAAAGTTTCGACTCAAGCAACAAATTCGTCTCTTAAATTATTATTTTACTCACCAAACATTTTAATTTCACTAGATCTCTGAAGCAGAAAACATAAAAAATTCCATTACGTTCATTATCTAATTTCAATCAATTTTAATCACAAATGCCAATGTATTTTATAACATCACTCTCTCTTATTCAGGCCAATTTTCGACTATCAAGTGAATATGTGTAAAATTACAGGTACCGATTGGGTGATACGTTCTATATAGAGAAAACCACCAACAATTTGATCGTCGTCTGCTTGCAGAATTTGATCCAATTACGAGCAATACGGTGAAAAGGACAGGTATCCGTAGCAACGGCGAATTATTTTCGGCGACGCGGACGTCGGACGCGGATTCGTCCCGTTTGTCCCACATTTTGCTCGCGCGCTCTTCTATATCCTCCCTTGGTGTATCACCTTTTCTTTTGCGAAGAAAAAAGAAATACCGAAAGACGTACCGCGTTGCACCCGATGGATCGTGGAGATTTGAGATCCGCCGATTATAGACCGCACTAAACGTCGCGACGAAACATCGTAACCGTAATTGAATTAACGACAATCATAGTGTACGCACGTTTACTATCATCCGCACGATAAATATCTTTTTTTTTTCACATCTAACGATAAATCTTTCGATAAAAGGTATCGGGCTTGAATTTCTGGGTGTGTCAGTGATGCGAATTCGCGGGTATAGGTTTTGGGTTGCGGGAGAGTGGTATAAGGGGGGTTGGGGGTGGGGGGATGAGTGAGTTAGTGGTCGGAACAAGTGTATAAACATATTTCCCTCCTTTTCGCATAATAATGCCTGGTGAACGTTTAGAAAAAGACTTCGAGGCATCCAGTAGGTCAGATCACACCGAGTGACTTATATACTTCAATGATGGTGTGTCTGCGAGGAAGTGAGGAGTAGGTGAGGTATAAAGGGAAGAGAGACACAGGCGGTGGTGTGGTGGTGGACAGTTAAAAAGTGACTTAGCGGACACAGGGCGAAGGAAGGTTTAAATTTACGTTTACACACAATCATAATTAGCTTGCATTTCGCTTTGTTGCTGTTCAGCTTGTTTTTTTTTTTTAACCCTAAGGAGACCTTAACGTTTACACTCAATAACTTGTTTCCGCGTTTACGCGCGCTTCCTTTAAAGTTACATTATTCACGGTTTTTTTGCTTTAAATAGGGTAAATTTTAAGTTTAGTTCCAAAAAACACCGAGAGAGTAGCCTTGCCTATATGGTTTACTTTTTTCGTAGGTATAATTTTTTTTGCATTAATAAGGAATTTTTGCATTTTTAAAACACCGAACATACATGCCTTATACTTTATGTACAGCCTAGAGTCTTTCAGTCGTTACTTTTAAAGAGAGTCATGAGATGAGTGCGTGTGGATCATCCTTTTTTCGTTTCTTGCTGCTGCTCTATATCCTCCTCTTTTCTGTATTCTTTTTTTTTTTCTTTTATTCGCGTCACATTTTCCCGCGACTACGCTCGGCTATGCGAGAAAAATAGGAAATCCTGGCCCGCACTACAGTACCATTTTATTTTTCTTCTTTTTTTTTTGTCGCCGTTTTCTCGCGTTCGTCTGGCCTCCGATCCTTCCTACTCCGGCTTTCGTCTCCGTCAATTTCGTCTTGGTCCAACGGTCTGCCTGCTACATTAACGAAATGACGAAATCGCCCCTTTAATACTAACCGCGGATCATCTCTCTATAAAAGCCAATTTTATAACCGAGAGAGGACCGACAGTCGCGCACGTCATTAAATTATTAGGGAAAGTAATAGAGATAAGAATGTTTCAACTTTTCATTCTATAACTTGGATACTATCTTAAATTTCTTAAGAAAATATATATTAATTCCAAATGAAGTTATATATATAGATTTCAATGGAATTCTCTTCAACATATAGACGTAGTTGAAATTGAAAATATTTTTTAAAATCTGGATTACAAACACGTCTATTCTATTAATAGTTAAATTATCATCTTGATTCAATCATCAGACAAAATTTTGACTGAGAACGGCGTATCGACGTTTGCATTTGAAATGATTTATTTCTTACCGTAATTGTCAACTGGTAAAAATTCAAACTTTCATTAAGTTTCCAAGAGTCTTCGCCGAGCCGGAAAATTTGTCGTGCCTAAACTCTCGACTATGTTTCCTGTATCACAATCGCGAGCATAATTGGACGTGCATGACCGCGTGAATTCACAGAAAATCAAATGAGAGATAGAGAGAGAGAGAGACGTGTGGCCGCTCGAAACGTCGATGTTCGTCATTCGTTCGATATTTCGTGTCGTCGTTACTTCAAAACCGGCGGCGGATGTCTCGAAATCGTCCGCCCAAAAAATCCGTCCCGACGCGTCACGATGAAGTCTGCTGGTTCCCTAATGCATATATCGCTTTCGCGGGAGCGATGTATGAGAAACGTAAACAGAGATTAAAACGTTCCTAGATTTAGTAAGTCTTTTCCCTTGCGCGCGCGAAGAAACGATACAACATTGCCTACGCTCGCGCTGCTGCAACTGCAGCTTCTACTTTTTTTTTCTCTCTCTCTTTTTTTTCCTCTCTTTCCCTCTACGCAGTAGAAAATTTGTATTCGTATCAAAAAGTGGGCGTCTCGCGCTTCAAGAAAAAAACGAGAGCCGGCGCGCGCGCGCGCGCGCGCAACAGTATCCTTTCCTCTCTTACATCCCACGTTCTGATTTCGCGTTAGAATCTTTCTAACTCTGCCTGGATTCGGACCGCGCGATTTAATCTCATAGCCGAAAGATCGCGATCCTCGTGGCCGTAATTGCTCACAAAGAAGAGCCTGTAGAATTATCTTCCTTTTCAAACTTTGTATGCAAAACAGAGGATTAGAGTTAGATATAAGACAACTAAGAGACTTCTAACACTTGATATCCTTCTCATGCTATTTTCTTCCTAAAATAAAATTCTTTCATTTTTTCTGACAAAAAACTCGAAATATTTTACGGTTATTTAAAAAGTATTAAAACTATAAAATATTAGAAAATATTAGACACTTTTTACGCTGATCGTTATACGCGCAAATCATCCGTAAGAAAAGATATAGACAAACAAGCGTGATGGCATCTTGAACGTGCCACTACATCGATCGTTTTCGGACAAAAAGATCACTCGCGACTTTGTGGGCAATTCTCAACAACGAAGATCGCATGCCGATATTTTCTGCATCCCTGCATCCCATTTTGCCGCGTTCACGCCCGAAACGTGGGACGCGTTCACGTCGAACGCTGGCCTCGAAACAACCGAGATTTATTAGAAATATTGTCGCCTCGTGAAAAAGAAAAACGTCACCTACGCGCGCCAACAAAAGCCTTGGCTCGTTCTCGCTTCGCACACGTTCGTAATGACCAAAAAATATATGTATATATAATATATTATTCCTTATATAATTATGTCGCTTCTTAGTTAAGTAGTGTTTAAATAGTAGATAATAAGTTTTTTTTTCTTTTTGCATTAGGTAGTTTTACACTCACAGAGGAAAAAATATGCTGTCGCGTCGGCATTTTTGTTCCATCGTTTGACCTTTCGTCGTCGTCCACCGATTGATAGTGGTTGCAGTAATTAATAATCGTAATAATAATCATCGAACGGCTAACATTTCGCGTTGCGCGTGTGCCACATGTGCGTGCGTCACGCGGCGCGCCGGGCCTCCTTCGTACGGCTGAACAGGTCCACGACAGTCGCGGGACGCGTAACGGACTCGTATATCCGTGATCGTATCCCCGGGTCTCCGCGTCTATCGTAGAAATGGATTTCGCATCGCCGCGCCGCGAAGATGAGAAGACCTCGGCTAACGCCGCTGTAACGTGCACGCGCGCAACGCCTAAGTATCTCGTTATGTTCCCCATTTTTGTATACTCGCGTATATGTACTTGTGTACATGATGTGTGTACGTGTGTATGTATGTACGCTGAGCGTGTGTCGATATTTGTAACGTGATACTTGTATATATATATATATATGAGAGAGAATCTCGTGGAATGTCGGGCGTGTAGAAACGCGGTCAGAATGGGTCCTTGCGTCTGCTAAAGCGTGTCGCGTGTGAATACTCGGCACGATGAACATGTCGCGTGTGTCTTTTATCCGTTACGTTTCTCGGTATACTCCGGTGCGAAATGTACTTTCGCCGTAAGTTTCGAAAGGGTTTCTCCTTGACGCGCGCCTAATGCCAGGTTGGCCGGTGGGCCAGGTGGGCCAGCCGGACGCGGGTTCGTACGGCGGGTATGCGCTAACTGGCGGAATCGCATTGGGTTTATGGTTGTGCTAGCATCTATGCATCGCCACTTTTTGTTCTCCCCTTCTTGCACTGGACTTGGGGCCTCGCAACGTTCGAGGTTTCTTCCGATCGGAATAGAGAGTGGTGTCGTGGTGTGGTA
>QKQZ01053093.1:0-10715 GCA_003595255.1 Solenopsis fugax
ATCTTTCCTTCAATTTACTATTAAGAATTTTTATAAGGAGTCTAAAAATTTCTAACTTTATATAATTAAAGTTAAGGTGCTATATCACTATGAACTAAGTTGCACAAATAATGTTACCGTTGTGATATAAACTATAAAATAATTTACTGAATTATGTACATTAATTCTACATATAAAACTTGCATGATTGTCACTACTATGCATTTTTCTCTGAGTGCGAAGCGAGAATTCAAACTTGACAACGGATCGACGCTATATATTATCACGATAGGGATGTGATTACTTTTCCTTAATTAGATTTCGATTCGGTCGTTATAAAGCCGTGATTAATCGCCGAGACATTCCTCTCGGAAACTGGAGAGCTCGGCTGTATTGCTGCGCCCGTGTGAATATTTCACGATTCACAGGTATCTTATATAAAGGCAAACGCGACCGCACGAGAGCGAGTCGCTACGATGAGCAGAGCGAGAGCGTGTTTTTCGATTTAATCGATACAATCTCTCTCCGAGCAACCGTTTTCCTTCGATATCAGACGTTTGCTTATTTATCCGAAATGGAAATTAAAACCGCGGTTGTTGCGATCTATTCTAGATTGGAAGTATCTGAAATCGGGGAACTAGAATAGCTCTTGTTTGCCTCGGCTCGCGTCCGCTCCTTCGGCGAGAATTAATATTTGAATCGCGTAAGCGAGATAGAATCCCGCGATGAATACGTATCATGCCGCACAATGCGAGAGTCGCGTGAATCGGTGGTAGTTCGTCGACACGGTTCCTGCCGTCGCGTCGCGTCGGTGAGAAATATGACCGATCGATCGACACGTATACCTACCTTTCACAATCGTGTCGTGTCGTGTCGCGCCTTGTTGCGTTGCTTTCCTTCGTGCAATTCGAGGAAAACGCCACGTACACACGCGACAGCTGCGCCGATTAATTACCATAACGCTCAAGGCTAAGGCGCAGCCGCCGTGAAAAAGCTATCGCCGCGCCGATCCAATTTTAAGCGCATTCTCATTCATAGATACGATACCATGCATCGTGATATGCATAATGATAACGATAACGGATAGTTTCGCAACTCGCTGCCACTTAGCTGTCATTTTACGTGGTCATTTTTCCGTGCGGAAAAAAATGTCCGCGAGTGCGGCATATTACGATTATACTTGACAGGTACATGTGTTAAGCCGATTTAGATTGCTTGTGTCAATCAAAATTCACTCTTCCGCGACCGAAAACGGAAAACTCCGCGTCTTTTTCGAGACCGCGGCGAAGTTTCTTTCGTGCCGCGCGCTGCCTTTTTTTTTCTACTTCCAAACCTGCTTACATTCGGCTGAAACTGTGAAACGTGTCTGACGTGATATCGCATTCAGAACTATCTGTCTTTCCGACATATCGAAATATTGCTATGTGACGTCAATGAGAATGTAGCTTACGTGGATGCGTGCGAACGTGTGCCGCATGTGTACGCGGCTCCTCCATCCACCCTCCACCCCCTCCACCCCCGCGGAACACATTACGGATGCGGTTCGCATCCGCGAGATACACGTATCGGTTATGCGCTGCTTTCAGAACTATCGAGCGACGAACTATCTTCGATGTGTCAGTCGCGCCGCGCCGGATAAAAATCCAACAGTGCGCGCGCTTTAACGGATCTGGGCGCGAGGGAAGCGCGAGAATTTTGCGCACGAAATTGCGTGATAATTATGGAAACTCTGTTATTGGAGAATGCATCGTTGGCATTCCTAATGGGCCCTGTACTGTCATAATGCGAAATGTAAACGCTCGGATGATCAATGGCGAACATTTACTTACGGTATACGCAGCGGGCGTCCGCCCCGCCGCCGCGAACAATAGCGGCGTCTAATAAACTACTCCACGTGCGTCGCTGTGTAACGCATACATTTTCCACGTCAGTATAGCTCCTCCCGAGGCCAGAACCTTAACGAACATTACGTTATACGTGTAATACATGCATTCGCAAATCGCGCGTTCCACCGAGAAACGCACTCGATGCTTTTGCATTTAAACCGTCCGGAAATGCTTTTACCCTGACTCAAAGTATGCGCAGTGAAATTGTATAAATGCTTCAGAATTTACGATTACGGCATACTTACCTGACTGCGAACCTGCCTGATACTCACTAATTATATTGTCGGTAATAATTTTACCGCTGAATATGTATTTCTGCTGAAGTTTTTCAAAGTTTTGCTAGATACAGATCGGGAAATAATTTTGCTGGATCATCAAAATAATTATGCAGAACGCTTAAGCGTGATGAGCAATGCTGCAAAAAGTTTTTAATATTCTAGCAAGTGCAATCCAGTTTGAGCATCCTACATAATTATTTTGATGGTGATTCAACAAAATAATTTCTAGACTTGTCTGTAGTTAAAATTTTAAACACTTCGGCAAAAGTGTATTTTCTATGTGAATAATTAAAAGTAAAAATTTTGTATTTAATTTAACAGATTTTACATGTCCCAAACGATCAATTCCAATTTTTATGTTAATTTAACACAAGATAAATATGTTAGAAAGTAACACGTACACTAAAAGAAAAATGTATTTAATAAAAAGAATACATATTCTTAAAACCATATATTTTGATGCAAACATTTGTTTGTTCTGTTTGAATAAATATATAATTTTATATTTTTACATTTTTTTACATTTAAATAATGATTTTACAAATAAACTGGTAATATTATTAAACTTGATTAAATTGTTTTCTTAGATTAAAAAATCTGATTATCTTGAATATAGAAATAGTTTAACAGTAAATATTTTCTAGAACTGCAAAAAAAATCATTTCAATTAAGAAATTTTTAATTTAACTGCAAATAAATAAACTATTGGAACCCATCGAATAATTTTTTTAAGTAAAATTTTTTTGATGTAAGATATTTTTTCTCTCAGTGCATATTATGTAAAAGATTAACACACAAAAAATATAACACTTTGACACAATTTGTAAACAAATTGTGTAAACATATTTCTTTAGTAAAATATTACCATTTTTAATATGTTGACACGTACATTTTATTCATTTATCTTAGAATTTACGTTTCAAAATATCATTATTTTTATATTATTGTTATTTGTTCATTTATTCATCCATGAATTGTGTTATTTTAAGAAATATTGAATATCAATATAACATTAAATAATAAAATAACACAATCACATTTATGTTAAATTAATACTCAGGTATATTTCAAATTTTAACACAAATTTAATAAAGACTAATTTTAATACAGAATATTTGTTACATCTCGGAATGTCAATTAGCGAAAACACTGAATAAATATAACTCTGCAGTTAGACACTATTTCACATACTTACAATTGTTATGATTTATGTATTGTTTAACGGTATTCTTCGTTACAATCCCGTTCCTTTACACGTTGCATTTACCAACGGGTCTCTCGATCAATCACCGGTACCGCGCAACGGAGCAATACCACGGATTTTCCTTGAAACAATATCTTCGTTCCCGCCGTAGGATTTCGATCACGCTTACGGGAATGTGTCCGCCGCAAATGTACAACGTAATGGATATGTTTATTCGGGCGCTGCGCGTCCGATTTGCACGCGATATCGTGATATACGCGACACGCTCGTCTGGGAGATAACCGGCTAAGTATTGTACTTTACACGGTCGAGAAATTGCTCTTGTCGATGTAACGGGGTCATATCCGCGATATGGGTACGAGCGTAATAAGCAGGTGTACTTACGTTTTAATTACGAGACGAAATAGTACGCCGGGCTAATATTTAATCTTTATCGCGCGGAATTTATGTATCGTCGTGTACGCAAGGGCTGGCACCTCAGCAGCCCCTCAGCACTGTTTAGCATATATCGATTCACGCAATATTTGAGGAGAGCGTCGGACGTTACCGACGTAAACGCGTACGGGGAACATTTCCGTGAAAATGATACAGGCCATCGAGGTATCGTAGATATCTCTTACCGTCGCCGGGGTGAGAGACACTCGTAGGGCATTTGTGCGAACAAGCAATTTTTCACGATTAATATTATTCGCCGTATAAGCATATGAAATATCGCGCGTAAATCAACGTATGAAACATCTTGAACATTAATCTTTAACGTCTTTTTTTATTGCATTGCGTTATATTCGTCATTAAGGAAAAGTAAAACGTTTTCTATTGATTGTTTTTATAGAAACAAATGCAGACACATTCATCAGACTCATATTATCTGATACAAGTATCGTATTGCGTATATCTGCAATTATTCAGATACGTCGAAGTTCATTAATTAGGCAGCTATTATAACCGTCTGGCGTGGATGTAATCAAAACATCTGGCCGATTAAATGCCTCTAATGAACCGCTATCGACGCTATCTGTATCGTAGCGTAATTTATAGGCAACTTTCGAGAGGCTCTTGTCGTTCGTTTGTCCACCGAGCGAAACGCATTAGTCTAACTCCTTCGCGCAGCGTGGTTCTCAAACTTTGCTTTTAGCTCGGTTATACTTCCATTGAACAAAGTGTTCGACTACGATAGAAAATCCGCCACGCTTTCCCGTAACTTGCTGTAATTGCGCGCAGTTAAGGGCTTGAAACAGCAAAGGTAACGTGAAAGCCTCGCGTTCCGATTCGGCGTCTTGCACGTAGTGCGACTGTTGAAAAAATACTGAAAAAAACAATGGGGGCGTGATAAATAATTTCGACGTACAAATAATTTCGAATAATATTTGCGTTTCACACTTCGCGCACACGTTTCCGTAGGCGTTTTTACATATCGCGTTTCGCGCATAAATATAAACTTATAGCACATAAATGATTATCGAGATTCATTAATTGGACAATTTATTATTATTATGGACTCTGTTTATAATTAAGCAGAGATTGCATTATCATCGAATTTATTGTAATAGTATTATTTTACTTGCTGGTTTCAAGAGTTTCTCTCGTTGCCAGAGCGGGCTACGCGCGAGAGAATCGATATAAATACTCGGCGCTGGTTAATTATGCAATGCAAACGGCAACGTATTGTAATTAATTCAGATAGTATTTCGTTCCACGCGACTACGTCGAAAGTCCTTAAGCCGCGGCGGGTCGAACGCCTTTCCGACGCGGCGAAATCTTCTTTATTTTCTTTTTTTTTTCCATTCGATCGATTCCGCGGATCGCAAGAGCAAATTACTCTCGTGTGATTATTAATGAATTCGCTGCCGTTTCGCTTCGTATTTAGCAATTCCGATAAATATTCCCGCTTCTCCTTTCGCGCCTGCTCACCCTTGGAATTTCGAGCCCTTAATGAGGAATTGACTGTCAACCTAACGAGATAGCCATCGGCAATCTGCGGGTCTTACGTTGACCCCTAATTGGACCACGCTATACCAACGGAATTACCATCGCAGCCTGAGAGCTTGTTTCGTGCTAATGGAACTTTTACCGCTTTCGTTAGTCGTCTAATTTTACCGTGGAACATTGAGCCGCTGTGAAATAACGATTTCGAATTGTGCACCCTGCGTTCGTTTGAATCGTCCGATTGATCGGTGTGAATCCGCGATTTCATCTTACGTAAATCTCTTGCACCCTTATAAAACCGTCGCCGCTTACAATTACGTGAGATTTTCGTGTTGACAATATTTATTAAATTGAGTTTTTAAACCTCGTAGAATATGCAGGTATACAATTGGAAAATTTGTGTTGTTAAATTTAACATAGGGCAGAATTGCCAAATGCGTACGACTTAATCTATTTGTTATTATATTTTGCATTTACTACTGTTTTGGATGCAAATCAAAGTTTGAAATTGTAAATAATGTTCCAGTCATCTATTATTACATGTTAAACCTTTTAGTAATAGCAAATTAATTTATTATAAGCTTTTCTGTAACATTCTGCGAAAGGCGTGATGTGGAAAACCGGTTGCCTAAAGCGTACCTGTGGTCTCTTAAATAGTATATCGAAAATATCGAATTTATGAATTAAAGTAATTTAAAATAAAAGAAACCCCTAACTAATATTTATTTTATTAATAATTTATTGAAAGAGTGATAAAATATTTAATAATTAATCAATAACAATGAAATGTTAAGAACACTGTAATAAAACTGGCTTGAATTTATTTTTAATTGACATTTTTATTCATAACTATTACTAGTTTTACTATTATCACTTATATCAATCTTACATTAGTAAGATCATTTCTTCTTATTAAACTTATTAAATTTTTGTCTATATTACTTATTTCTTATTTACTTTTTATTTTTGTCACTAAATATTGTTTATATTATATGAAGTAAAAATGTGAGATATCGAATAGATTTAGGAGACCGGTACGCATTCAATTTTCTCCTATTTTGCATATCCTTAACGATCCACTCAATTTTTTGTATTATGTACAAATATTGTTACAAAATTAATGTTACAAAATTAACAGAAAACATTTTGATACAATTTGAAAACACATTATGGTAGCATATATTTTTTGTAAAATTAATATTTATAATATATTGACACGTACATTTTATTTATTTATCCGAGCATTAACATTACAAAATTACATTATTTTTATTGTTGTTTGTCCATTTACTCATAAATTATATTATTTTATTAAAAAATACTGAATATCAATGAAACATAAAGTACTTAAATAATATAATCACATTCTGTTAAATTAACACTCGAATGTGTTACAAAATTTAACACAAAATTTTAACAAGGATCGTTTTTGACATAAATACAAAATGTTTTCTACACGTCCACGCGAATTTACGTACATATGTATAATAGACGTTTATTTATCTCGTTTGCGTTATGTAATCATGACAGCTGCATCACGATTGCAGCTATCATAAATGTAGTGTTTTTAGTGGTAATATCAGATAATAGCCTGTAATAATTGAAAACCCATTATTATCCATTAACGCGCGACACAAAGTTGACCGACACAAAGAAGCCTTTAATCAGTTTGCACATGTTCACGTGTAATAATACGTGACGTTAACATTAAAGCGTCTACTTTGTCGCGGTAGTGCTGCAATAGGTCTCGTTTATCTTCTATTATGAAATGATTAATAATTTGCGCAGCAAAATTTGATAAAACAAGTACAGGTACAAGTGAAGGCTCCATTGATCGTCCCTGCAGATTCACATTCGTTTCGAGAGACACCGTTGGAAGATCGGAGAAATGATTGCGAACAGAGATCGGAGGGGGACGAGTGTGTGTTGATTAAATATGGACCCCCGCTCATCTCGATTTGTTTTCGAGGAGCGAGTGCCCCTGGCAGCAGCTTCTCCATTCAGCGTGATTCGGCGTATATTGTGTGTGTGTGTGTGTGTGTGTGTGTGTGTGGGGTTTAAACCGGTTAAATATTCAACACACGCGCAGCTGCTACCATTCGTACGCTGCACGTATGCTGTTCGTCTTATCGTAACCCTGTAGGAGAAAAAAAAAAGAAAAACACAGCTCGTTCGACGTCTGATGGTAACGGCGTGCACCCTCTCGCGAATTTCTCTCTCGCGGTCACGTTCGCGGTTCGTTGGACCGAAGTGTATGCCAGAACTCGGCGTAACTCCGAAAACCACTACGGGGCTCCCCTCGAGAGGAAAAAGAATCATTTAGCGACCTTCGGGACATCGGACGTGCCTCGACGGCAATATTCAGATATGATTTCGAATTCCGCAATTTACCTTCCTACAACTGAGCAAGATTGTGGTAGATCGGAGAGATTACGTGCTATATATTTCGCGCCGATGGTCTTTTCTCCAGACTTTGCTCATTAAGCAATATATATGTTTTTTAATTTTTTTCTCTTTGTTAATCAGTTGCGCATTTACTGAAGCATTTTACTTTTGTAAAGATCGTTGTTAAAAAATAAAAAAAAAAACGAGTTTAGTTTTTTAAAACGCTGGAATAACCTGCAAACATTACATTCGAAACAATATTACCACGTTATTCATCGCTTAACGACGTTTCGGACATCTCTCTCAAATGCCATTTATTTTAGTACGCGCGACAAGCAAAAAATTTGATTGGTATCCTGCCCTTTATTCCATTTCGGCTTCGATACTCGCGGAAAGGTGGAATGAAACAAGCGGTTTGCCGCAAAGTGTAGAATTCTCCTTTGCATTCCGACATAGCGTGAGGCTCGAACACAAAAGCTGGATGGACGCCCGCGAGAGTGGCGTCGAGATCGATACGATTCGAGAGCCCGGAGCGGCTCCGACGAGAACGTGGAACTTAAGAGCGTCTACTGTCTGTAGTCCTCGCGTTCCTTTTTCTCTTTTTCCTCTTTAATAATTTGAGAGGGTCGTTCGTTACGCAGATATCCACGCCGCGCGACGAGTGGGACTTCGACTTGCGTGGTCGGTCGATAGAGGAACGATTAACATAACAAGCCGACGATTATGCACTTCCTTAACGGGGTACGGAACTATCGGGGTCATCGTGATAAGAGGAAGGGCCCACCTACCCCTTCTGGTCTGTAGGTATCGGTTTCCCGGTACGTGCGAGCCCCGGTACGTACTAATGTAAACGCCGCGAGTGAAGGCGGCCGCGCGCGAACGTAAACCCTAATCTTCTCGAGGCCCCCGAAGGACGGTATGCAGTTGGCGTAACGACCGGCTAAATCCGAAATGGCGTGACTAACGACCCGGCTTGATATCGTGTGCTCTGGACTCTCGCTTACCCTACGCTCGCGGGAAATCGGGCAACGGTCGGACTTGCGAGGCACTCGCCTCGGCTGTTTCTCGCCAGAATTCCCGTATCCAGCAAAGACCGACGTAACTCCGCCATTGCCAACTTTATCTTGCAATTATAAACTTTGCTTTGAACAGCGGCGGCGGCGGCGGCGGCGGCGGCGGGGCCGATGATATAACCACCCTCAACACTTCAACACGGTCATANATGATATAACCACCCTCAACACTTCAACACGGTCATAAATATTCCCCTCGATAAAGAATTACGGTCGACGACGACGTTACAGCAGTGATTATACACACCGATCGGATCTTATAAATTACTAAGCACAAAGTTTCCAAGAAAATTGATTCGCTTTAAAGTGTTTTTTCAAACATTACTCGCGAAGTAATTAATCAGGGGGTAACTCTTGATGCTGGAAATATGAATTTTCGCGTGGAATGCACTTTTTTCTTCCGAAACGTACAAGGCATAGAATTTCGCGCAATCGCGCTCGATCGCCGAATCGATCAGGGGCGAAGGTTTTCCCTCCATACTCCGCACGTGATTCAACGTGTGCCGTTTTTGTATTACCGCAGCGACGGACGAGCGAGCAAGCGCGGAGGCCAAAATACGAATCGAATGCATCGTGTGCGCTCTTCGACACGGGCACTTCGTGATCGTCGATTAAATTCGCTTTATCGAAGAATAATTGCGAACGAGAATATTGGCTGTGCCGGGATTACAAATGGTCGCGGCGCGGACGAAATGCACGATCGGGCGACCTTCCGACCTATTTCGTCGGCAAAAAATATTCTTTGGGCGGACCCCCCCCCTTCCTTTTTTTTACTGCAGCCTTTCAAAATCTGCACTCTCGCCGCCGACAATACGAACAATCAACTATTCGTACGTTTATTGTTTGTCCTCTCCGCCAGAATATTATCTTCCGAACTGGAACGAATTGAAATATTATCAGATTCGAGCGCATTAAGACCCGAAGCGAACGCGTACCTCCATTTCGTGAAATTCAGTAAATTTTCATTAACAACCTCGTTTCTTTTGGGCATATCACAGAGTAAGCAGTGAAATGAATTTTGTTTGAAATGGAACGCATCGCTTTTTAATCGAATAATCCCGGCGTAAGTCTGACGCAAATACGGTCTGATTGCGTTACTACATTCTTCATAAATTTGCAGTTCCCTGAATTTTACCTTCCCGCGCTATACAGAGAACGCCCTTTGTTGAATTAAGCCGTTAGCTCTTATTCTACATGTTCGCAATCCTCATTATCCGCATGTTAGTTACTCAAGTGTAACTAACGAATACATTGTATGAAACTAACGTAATGCAAGGCAGTCTGTATGGGGCACAACGGTCGATAATGCCGTCTTTCTGCTGCTCCGCGTACATCATCGTAAACGTTCGCCACCCGCACATCCCATTTCGCTGGCGTGTATGTACATTACGTGTGCACATCTCTCACGTTCCATCTAATTCCTCACTAAGATGACATGTCGTAGGGCGTGTAATATCGAAGTCGTATCCGTTTATCGCGCTAGTCAGCGCGCAATCTTGAGTGCCGAGTTTTATTACATCGGGGAAATACACCTGGCGCGGAGCGTGAGGCTAAAACGTGTCCGCGTGTGGCAGAATGACGAGCGTCGGCCGACGGACGACGGACGGGCGCACGTAATACAACTGCGTGAGCGCAACGAAATTGCAACCGAGGCGAAAAAAATTCGTGAGTAATTCTCTCGGAGATTTTTTGATCGCGTATCCGAACTCGACGCGTACGAAGAACTCGTTTCAGAGCCCCCGAGAGTGTCATTAAAACAGAAAATAATACATCTTCGTATCTGGTATCGAGAGCGGAAGGTTGCAGATGATAGAAAAAAATCAACCGGGGCGCGTTTTGCGACGAGCTCGCCCCGGCGCAATTCTTTTACGCGGGTCGAAATAAGAAAAATAATGGACAGAACGCTGGTGCAGGTAAAGCGCGGACCGCAGGAATTTAATATCCCGTCGAGCCGCTGTCTACGCGCGCTACCTCCGCATCCCCG
>QKQZ01053101.1:0-25385 GCA_003595255.1 Solenopsis fugax
TTTGCGGGACTACGGTCGGACACTGACGAGGCAATCCTCGGACAAAGAGCATTACGAGGGCACGACGGCTGACGGTAATGGTCGCAAAATAGTCGGAGCGATGGAAGAGCTATTTTCGAAGTTCGATCGAATCGACGTCTTCGCTCTTCGCTGGCCGAGCGACGTGACGCGGCGTGCCATGTCTGCGAGAGAGAGAGAGAGAGAGAGAGAGAGAAAAAGAGCGCAATCGTGAAAAATTTCGTGAAAAATTTGAAACTTTCTCGGAATATCGCGATCTCGCTGTCCGAGCTGTCCGCGCGATTTATTCCGCTTCGAATATGGAGCGGTGTGGTTCCCGGTACGATCGATAGCGCCTTCTCAAATTGCTTCCTGACAATGGCACCTAGGTACGATCACCGGACAATTCAATTTGCGGAGGCGTCCCATGAAAGAATCATCCAGGGGCGATGTATAAGAGCAGGGAGACTCTCTCGAATGGCCGCGGATAATGCACCGGGGATACCCGGTGATTTCCCTTTGGAGATAGGATTAGTTGTTAGAATGACAGGGCTATTTAGTTTTTGATACTGGGCAATTTGCAGCGCACTACTTATGATAAAGAAGTAAGATTTCACGGGGCGTTTGATTTCCGGCCCGTCGCGTCGCGCCAATAATTGTATTTTCCTCTTCGTTCCTCTCGTTCCCCGGCTTCACCTGGCTGCGCGGCGGAGACACGTTGCTCTATACCTACCGCAAGCAGGCATGTTCGTGACAACTCTCAACTGCCTTTTTAACAATCCCGTCGTAGAGAAATCGTTAGTTTCTGCAGTGAACGGCAGCGGCGGCGGCCGGCACACGGCGTCGTGAGTCGACTTTAAACGGATTACAAACGCGTCGCGGCCCTTCGGTCTCTCTCTCTTGCGGAGAATTATAGGCCCGTAAATTCCAGTTTTACGTCGCTGGCTTATCGCACGAGCGTACATTTCGCAAAGACCCCACGGACGGTTCTTTTTTTTTTTNTCTGTCGTGGCGAGAAGTAGGAAGAAGGGGGCCGGGGAGGGTTGCGACCTCTTTCCTAGGATACTGTAGCGCGTTGCACTCCCCGCGTTTATATTCTACTAACGGCGGTTTATTGTACACGAACCGCGCGCGGAGATTTGCATATATGCATTCGCGACACGCGTAAAGGCGTAATAAAATCTTTAAGCAACCACCCTCCCCCGTGATATCGACGTACCGCGATAATCACGGCAGCCCGACGGCGAGCACGAATAATATTGAAACGAACTTTAACGGAGGGTTGATTGCCTGCCCAGAGAGACGCGCCCGACGTGTAATCGTTATTATTGCAAGTTCCGAAGCCGTACGTAAGTATCGGTTTGCAGATTACGTGTACATAGCCGTCGGCGGATTGCATTATGCTATTTCATTGCGATGACACTGTCGCGGTGTGTACGTAGTTTCAGGAAGTGTCATTAACGTGCGGTGGATAAGCGACATGGCGAAGATATTCGCTGACATATCTCACGGTTATCTTACTTCTCGCCGGGGGTGCGATGTATACGTATATATATATGTATATCTATATATCCTCGTATCCATCTCTGTATTGCGTCATTACCGTTCTATTTCCATTTCCCGTTCTATTAATTAAAAACGAAGATCCCTTGTGCGGCAATAAATCTGCATAAATAAATGTTGACATTTTCGATTATTGGACGGGATCTATTAATAATTTTGCGTTATGTGCATCTGTCTCATGCATATCGCTATTTACTGAGGATTATTAAGTCTACACGATGAGATAACGTCCTGTCATGTACTATCGTTATTTATATCGCTAATTTATATTATTTATATCGCCTTTCACATGTATGCACCATCCGAAACTGTCAACCGGACGACTAGGTCCAAACGAGAGCGCGGGCAGCAGGATAGGCCTCAAAATACATTAAACGGTTATCCAGAATTAATTACCGAATGCGAATATTCGAATTGCGTCCGGGAGAGCATCAGCAGGGGACGCAGGCAGGGGTGGTTATCGACCATTCCTGCTACATGCCACAAATTATCTCATTGGCCGTATATGGCCTTGGCCGCAGATTCTGCCCCGCGTTACTTTCGCACTCCGCAATCTGAACCCTGATGCTGAAACAATATTGATATTTGATACGCGCGAAACCGCATAGAAACGGGACGGGACCGATCTCTTATTTGAATCGGCTACCTCGGGCCATTTACACTTACTCACGAAAATTGAGAAACAAGACAGTCACTCTGGTGAGTTGAATTTATTTTATACGCTCACGTTCGCGCATTGCGAATTGCGCACGAATTGTACCAAGTGGCTGAAAGATTTGTATTTCTTGTATATTAATATGTACATTGCAGGCAGGGGGGAGGAAGAAAAATTTGAAAACGCTTGTGATTTTCTCTCATCTCATGAAAAGTTAAATATCTCTGTGAAAAAATCATAGAGAAGTTTTTTACCATGCATTTTAAAGAGCAAAGATAGAGCTTTAAATCCGTGTTTTAATTTTGTCTCTACATTTTGTTTCTAAATTGCATAAAATTACGAAAATTGGTATTTTTCAATATTTTTTGTTCTATTTTGAAGCGTTCATAGCTTTTTTGATGAAACATCATCAAAGAAAATTTAATATAAAAGTGTTTTATTTCAAATTTTTTTTCATCAAAGTAGACTTTCTAAAATGTTTTTTTTTAATTGGTAGAATAATTTTTTGCAAAGATATTGAAATTTTTTTATAAAAATTCATTTTTATAAAATGTTTTTTAACTTCAAAATTAAAGGATTTATGAAAAAAGAGAAAAAAGAAAAAAAAGTTTGTTATAATATGCATGATTTACACAATTTTTTAAAAAATTGTTAAAAGACTTTTTCGACTGTCAATAATTTTTATTGAAAAACATTTTGTCCATTTTTTATAGTTATTTTTATAAATCTATTATTGTAAAAAATCATCGTACCAATTTTTTAACAAAGCAATTTAAATCTTAGAAAGCCTATTTTAAAGTACCAATATGTATTTCTCTTCATATATTAATTAGTCAATTTGGAGATAAATTAAATTTCTGTTCCATTTATTATCCAACTACATCTGAACGTTTCCTTGCCGGATTTATGCAATTGAACGAGTCTTGACGTTATTTCTCGCGAATTCCGAGAATATTATCTCCATTCGAATTAGATTTATTCTTCCCTCGTCTCTCTCTCAATGAATTCCAACACAATGCAGAACACAGGTAATTTCTCGTTTTTCGTTTCGATTTATTTTCCTGACTTTTCGCTTCAAAAAGGTGGCACATGCAAATATACATACCCATACACACACACACACACACACAATCTCTTTCTCTCTCATCCTCTGTCGCTTCACTTATTTGCTGCGGTAAAGTAATTTGTCGTGTAAACGCATCTCTCGAAAAATTTAACCACAAGCCACTCCCGACACTAGAATTTCGCTTGAACCGTGTATTCTTTCACAAAGCGAGTATATGATTGCGGTTAACGAAATTCATTCCTCTTACCATTTGACCGAGAGTACGCTCGAAGTACAATGTATGCAGTTTTAAATTTTATGAGAACGAGTCATCGTTACGAATCAATCAAATTGACCTACTTTCGTGAATGGATGGAAGGCCATGCATATCGCTTGTGGATAATGAGATTCCTCATAATGAGAAAATAGAATCTCTGTTAAAGGAAAATCGTTTCCTCGAGGAGGAAGCGCGAATGCCCGCGAAGAATCGACGGTAAGCAATAGCGAATTACGCTGAACGGCCGCCGGAAATGAGGCCGCAGAAGTTGTAGCGAGAATTTCGTGGATCACCCGAAGCCAAACTGTTTTCAGCGTGTGCGATTGTTATGGCGCACGAGGTAATTGGATTTCGCCACCAGCGATATGCGCCCCGTCCGAATTCCATCCCAGAGGAAAATGTGACTACGGAAATAAAATCGTTGGATAAACTGCATTTTACAATTATCGATATCTGCAACTTCGTCTCGGAGACTCGAGCAGATGGGAAATTGACCGTAATTCGCGATTAATAAAGGTGAAAAAAATATCGTCGAACAAACAATAAGCGTGTAAAACAAACATGTAAAACAAATGCACGATTCAGAGAGTATAACGTTTTATAATCGTAGGCGTTGTCGTATGCATTTTTTCACTACGTAAATGCTTCTTTCTATTTGCGAAAGGCGATTTAAAAGAAAAAAACATATCGAGATACGAGATTCGCTCATGTGCGCTATTATTGGCACGATTGCAGGCAACGGCGTTAGCGAGCTTTAATGAAACTAATGAAACGCAATCACTCTGTAACGCTGATACCACACGGAGTTGGTCAGCATTTGGGGGCTGTTTCGCGGACCGTTTAATCAGGCCGCCGTGTATATAACGCAATTTACAATGCGGCGTTGTGCTGCTCCAATTATTCCGAACTGCCTGTGCGGTCTGAGACGACGTGCGATAAAATCACTCGTCATATCAGAATGCGTCGAGCGGACGTAAGAGCCGGGAACAATTATGATCGCTTAGGCTCATCTTTCTTCCAGCACATTTTTCGAGCTTGACACGTACGTGTCGCCGTCAAATCGAATTGAGTGACGCGCGAATGAGAGAGACGCGAGGGAATTTTTAGCGGCCCCGACAATTTCGTGCGAGAATGTACGTTTTGAAGCGAGTTTGCACGCGGCAAAGGCGTCTTGAGCTGCTTTCGCGCAAACACAAAGGACCAACTTAATAATTTAAAGCATTAGCCCCGCTAAAGCCCCCTTCGTCCGTCTTTGAATCCGCGGCCCATAGACAATCTCGGAGTGTCTGAGCGACTCTCCAAAACTGGGGTAAACTCACGGATAACCGTAGCCGTTGGTCGATACCCTTGCCCTTAATCTGCCCCAACGTTTCCCGGAAGACTCGCGCCAGCCTAGCTCTCGCGACCGTAAATTATGTCCTAAGCTAATCATCATTCTCTCGTATACTCTCGAAGACCGACTCCGACATTAGATGTGTCTCACATTTATAGCGGCAATGGATTTCTCTTCCCCATTTTCGTTAAATAAGCCTCATCTTTCTCCCCTCGGGTTATATTCCGGAGACCAGGATTACCTCGAATACCGTAGGAATGTCCCGCTAATAAAAATTCAACGATCCGTGCATGTGTCGTCAAACAGAAAAATAAATGCCTCTTTTAAATGTAATGCAGATAATGTGAGTCTTTCTGTTTGACAGGTGTAGGTAGATAAATGAATTCCATTTTGTTTCACTTAATAAATTACTGTATCAATTTATTTTATCTTCTCTTTCTGGAAGAATGAAAAGAATGAAGTAACCAACTACGCACCAAGATGACTACCGCCAATTAGCGCGAGAAATAAAATTTTCAAGAGAAATACTAACCGCGACCTTTCGCTTCCGCTCGGTGGGCACCGCCTTATGAGATCACCGTAAACACAATTTAACCGGGGAGGAAGGCACGATCATCGGAACGGCGAGACCGGTGCTTCGGTGAATTAGTGCCAATTGAGCCACAACTTTTTTAGCTAGCGCAGCGTGAATACGCTACTGCCACGTAATTTTCTTTGTTCGTGTGCGAGCAATAGCAATAGAATTGTCAGGGATCTTTTATCCTTTTAATGATGTATCGGACATACGGTACCCTGCAAAATAAAGAAAATTTGGAAATGTGTTAGTATTAACACTTCAAATAAACTGTATATATATGAAAGTTGTATGAATAAGATTATATTTTTAATGACACATTTTTGTAGTTTATTTACTCTATTTGCCATTAAAAATTAAATTATTTTTTGCAATATTAAGAAAAGTCACAATTTTTTGTGTAAGTACTTTAAGTATTCAAGATGAGAGAGAGAGAGAGAGAGAGAGAGAGAGAGATTTATACAAAGTTTTATTGTGATTGTCTGTTTAATTATTTTGTAAATAAATAAATAAATAAATTTTGTTTATTTTATACAACTGCTTTCTGCATTACAATGAAACTTTACATAAATTATCTTGAATATTTAAAGTACGTAAATAAAAAAATTTAGATTTTTTTCATAATGTTTTAATGTTTTGAGAAGTGTCCTATACATCCTTAACTTCTCGTTCTGTCATTTTTTATAAATGCACTCGGATACCAAACTTCTGCGTTTTCCCATGCAAGCTAAATTAATAAATAATAAAATGTTTTATTATCACATCGGACACATCATATGATAAATTGTTTTGTTATTGCATCGGAAAGTACGAATATACATTAGAAACCAGATTCAGAGCAAGTAATATTCTGCAGTTGTTCATATATTTTTCTTTACGAGGGATTTTTCACTCGAATATAAATCACGAGGAGTTCTCGACGCGATGTTTGAAGGTATTCGCAGTTTACGAATACACGGTTGTAAGGGCGAGTCAAGAGTCGGTCCCGTTGACGTGGGGCGAGCGAAAAATCCATCGGCGATCCATCACGATTTATCACGATTCAGAGCTCGCCGAAAACTCGGCTGTCCTAGCGGATTCCTTCGAAAATCCATTTAAGAGGATCTTCAGTCGGTGCTTTAATGGATGCATCAGATAATTGAGGATCCCTTTCGAGCGCCTTCTTCTCGACTTGGATTAAGTATATATTCACATAGATTCGCACGAATACAGCGGGCGAGCAGCTCGAGAGGGATTACTTTCCCTTCGGAGCGGCACCTTTCTTCTGTGAGGACCTGATCGTCCTTCGTTCCTGCTGCTGCTAAAATCGAGAGGCCTGGACAGCCTCGAGGGTCGGCATGGTGTCGTTTACACACTCTTCCGAGCACTTAATTAGTCGCGTGAGATGAGAGATCGCCCAAATGAGATTCCTCTTTGAAGAACGTGTCGAACGAAACTAGATTGCGAATGTACAATGTTCTTTTTTTTTTCGGCGTTAAACAAAATTGAAAGATGAAGTGAAATTTATTTGTGGGCGTTTACTACTCGAATTAAATTAAAAATCAAAACTTGAAGGCAATCTGGGATTATCAATCTTTAATTTGACGACTATTTATTCATGGATCTGCAATATTTATTGCCTGCCCGACGTATGGATATATATTACAATTATTTATAACGTATCCGGCGAGAACCATCACTCTCAGTCTCTTTTCAGTCAAAGCTGATTGAATGAATCTGGCGTTCAGACGCCCGTGAAAAGATCGGCGTTTATGCATAAAGGTTTTATAGTGCTGCATAAAGTATTCAGATTTTTGAATTGTAGATACCCAGCGTGACGGAGAAAAAAAAAGTTAAAAGCCGGCGATAAAGCGTTAACCGTTTATTGCTACTTCCGCCTCGGGGGTAAACGGTTCGTCCGGGAAATAATTCTGTAATAATGGATGAGAATGCGCACCTTTTTTTTTTGTGCGCCAGCAACGAAGATACGTACATAGGTGTATGTACGTGTCGGAGTAACGTCGGATATGTGACTTAAAAATAGAATCGATTGTGACGGCGGAAATAATTGAAACGGCGAAAAAGGAAATTGTAAAAGCGACGGAGCAGCGCCGTTTGAAGCTCTCCGCGATTATACTTTTACTATTTTATTTATAATATATATTTGTAAAAGAGGGAACGGCGAAGGAAGCTGTCGCAATGATCTGAGAAGCGTTGAAGCGGCGAATCGCTTATTGGATTAACGGTCTAATGGGTAACTCCGGCGAATGGCTCTATACACGGTGCGTGTCCGTGCGTAAATTGAACAAATTATAGAAGAATGCCTTTGGTGTTCGTGGGTGGACACCCTATGCCCCTATAGCAGCGCAGCGGCTTTGCGACAGAAGACGATGGTTCTCAAATCTTACGCTCTCGCGTTCGGGGAAGCGCCAGTACAGCGTGAACCACCGTCCGATGCTCCGCTGAAAATATCCCGATCTTTTCTTTCAAAAATATTTCAGCTGAATCGATTTAATTCAATGTATGCGCAGAGGGTGAAATTTATCCCTCGGAATAGTCTACATCTCTCTAAATATATCAGAGATAATTTCTCTGTATTAATAATTTTCTACATCGATTACAATTAGCCGATTGTCAATAGCAACGCCCATAAATATTTCAATTGACGCTCACCGAAGGTAGAACATAATTAATGGGAAACGTGGGTCGGCTTCGACCGTACGCGGCATGAGTACCGTCTGGTTCGTGCAATGGACAAGTGGTCATAATTACGTGCGATGATACTTGAGTGTGTGCGTGTCGGTTCGTGCGTGTGTGTTTAAGATCGTGCGGAGCACACGAATCACATCTTAAAGCCTCGGATCAGTGCCTCGTGGAGGACCGAGGGGATCACGTGCACGAGAAAGAGGTCGTCTCTTTTCGATAAGATTTCGATACAGATTTTCCGCGTGGACTATTCCGGTGTAACGCGCGTGTAATTGCTCTTGAGAGACGATGCTCTTCGTTTGGATACTTTACATCTGTGTGATAGGTATCGTATGAAATATGTCAGTGATTACTGGGTCCCTGAGACATTTCGCTCACTTGCCATCTTAACGACATAACGAAAAAAACAATCCTGGATGGTGTGATATTTTTCGTAATAAATTATTTACAGTTCTTTTTAAGTGCTGGTAGTATCATAATTTAATTTGTGATATTATTTTTTTAGTTTCTGATTGCATTCAAGATCGATGTTCAACCCACAGTTTATAGAAACTGAAAATGTATTTAAGATTTATACATAAAATATTAGACACTAAGATCCAGTCTCGACCTGGTTGACATTTCTTTACTTATTTGTGTAATTACACACAAATGGTCTACTTGAAATTATTATTGAAAAATTAAGGTTTATCAAAATATGATTTTGAATCATTAAAACTTTAAATCATAAAGTTACAAAAATATTATTTTTAAATGCAATTTCAGCGTAATATTTGATTGCAGAGGAATAAAAATATCATTAATTCTTCAGTGTACTAAATTTCCACAAGTTATAAAAATGAATTATTAAAAGCGACCCTTTTCAGCACTGTTGATGCAAAATTTTCTTCTCTCATTTTCTTTTCCAAATTTAGAATCTTAATTACGTCGTTCCACCAGTAAGTAGAACTCCAAAGATCTGTTTTTTTCTCTCACTTAACTAAAAAATGCCAATTCTTGTTGCTGTGGCAAATGAGCAATTTGCTCTGAAGGTAGAAATTGTGTGTGAAATGTCAAGTCGTTTTCGAGAGGAGAAAATGTTAAACAATTGTTATAATTTTAGAACTCGTTCACGAATTTTTTTTGGGGGGGGGGGCTGTAACGTTTCATGCTCGCAAGGCATTTTTTTACAGATAGCGGTGTTCGAAGAATCGAGTCGGAAGAGTGATAAAAAACTGGAGCGCGCGCCTCTTTGCCACGGCAATCTTGCGCTGACGTATTCGAGCTGTTAAAAATACTCCTCCAGAGTTTCAGAATTTGCGAGCGGATTAAGAGGGGGGAAAATGAATTGCGCGCATTATAGAGTTCTCCCTTAGAGAGAGAGACGGGGAAATATTCATTTCTTAAAAGCCCTCCTTCCCTCCGCGCCGGCACTTACGCGGAATGATTGATTCAATTTTCACTTTATTGTTTTCCCACTTTAGATAATCGTCGCGATAACAAGGAACACACGTTCGGGCAACCCAGTTTTCTCGTGATCGAAACGACGCGGGTTAATCGGACTGAAATATCTCCTTACGACGAGGGCGGCGTAATTATATAGCTGTATTTCCGTATGTGGATCGATTTTTTCGAGAGGGAAAACCGTGCGCGGTGGGAAAAGAGGGACCCACACGTGTAAAAAGCGTGCCTCGTTCGTTCGCCGGGCGCACGCAACTTTGACAATCGATTCGCGTTCGCCCCCGATATGTGTTCCCGCAGGTGCGTGAGCGAAGGCATAATCGCGCGGTATAGTTTCGCTTTCGCAGGGCTGACCCGCGCGTGCTTTGCAAGCGCCCCGACGACGGGCGGCGATCGATCATAAAGAAAGAAATGGATCTCCCCGGTGCGCGTGCATGCTCGAGGGCTGCGGAAATAAATTCCGCGCGGTAACTGCGCGCGTGCGGGATCACGCGGGGGAGATGTTTTTCGTGCCGAGAATATCAGGAAGGAGAAAAACAGGACGATTAAGTCTCTCGCGCACGAGAGAGGCGCGATTTCGCAATGCGGCGATCGCCTTCGCGTGACTTGACGTTTAAATGACAATTTAGTTATTATTATGTTACACTCAGTGTGGCATAATGTGCGTGTATGTTACAGGCGCTCGCGCTGCGACAAACCGCGAAGGAAACCACCCGACGGTGAGGAACCACGAGAACGACACGGTCCTGCTGCCTTGCTACGTGGAGGGTATGTCGTTTGTTTAATCGATCGATTATGTATGCGCCTTGCGTTTCTTTGTTTTCCCGAAAATGATTAATCGCTCGTTTCCGTCTCTCTCTCTCTCTCTCTCTCTCTCTCTCTTTCTCTCACGTTTCGTCAAGTATGCGCGCACGTGTGGAATTGCTGCCATTTACGAAATTGCCCGACACTCCACAGCCCGCGAACCGCAATCTCGACCCACGCGATAACAAACGGGGGGTGTCTTTTGAAACATCGTTATTCCTACCTACGCGGGCGTGCAAAATTAGGATAAAGTGGCACGTGGAAAGGGGGTGTATTTCCGTGCAGCTGCGCTTTGTATCGCCGGGAGCGTTATAAATGAGTCGTCATGAGTCTTGTTAAAGCCTCGCTTCATTAAGACGAACGCTGGCTATTTATGTATTTGCATGCTCGTCGTTCCTTTCTCTGTTTCTTCTTTCTTCTTTCGCACGTCGGACGGTATACGGTGTACGAGTGTGTGTACGATACACATTGTTTGAAGAGAGAAAGAAGGAAAAAGCGACGCCACCGAGGTTCGTTTTCTCGCCCCTTGTTAGGAGGTAGTAAAAGTGCTACGTGTACCGAGTCCGAATGTCGGTCTTTAGGCCGAAACGGGGGCGAGCAACTGTTCAAATGCATGGAAAAAGGTTGTTATTTCTGCCCGCGTAGGTGCGCAAACTAGGGTGAGATGGTGGCGAGAGGGGTCCCTTCTGGCCGATAGTTTCGAGCAGAAGCTGCCATCGCCCGAGCGAGTCACCCTGTATAGCAACGGCAGCCTGCGGGTCCTTCATGTGCAGCGGGAGGACAGCGGGGAGTATGTGTGCCAGGCGATCCGACCGTCTCCCTGGGGACACGTCACGCAAGTACACAAGATCGAAGTGATGTGTGAGTACGCCGCCATGTATATATTCCGCGATAAGCGTCTCCTTCTCCCTTTTCCTCCCCGCCCCCCCCCCTCTGTGTAGCATCCCGAGGGGTAATCCGTCTCTAGTACCGAGGTGGATCGACGCGTCGAAAGGATTCGAGAGAGAGTCCTTCGAGCGTTTACGAATCCTCGAAACGTCTATCCGTCTTCCTAACGGTGTGTCTTATCTAAGCGGGACGCTTCCGACCGTTTGACTTCCACAGATCCCGCCGAGACCTCCCCCTCGTCCGTCGAGGCGGAGATCTGAATTTTGCATGAGCGTGTAATCGACGTGAAGTCGGCTTACGCGATACAACGACGGAGATTTATCTGTTCGTTCGCGCTCCATTCCGCTCAGATCCACCCAGCGCGGAGACGGTGCCGGCGTCCGGCGAGCTGGAAGTCAATCTCGGGGAGAAGGTGGAAATGCAATGCGTGACGAAGGGTGTACCGGCCCCCATCATAAGTTGGAGGACGAAGGTAATCGATATTCCTAGGCTATTCGATATGCCATTGCCGACGATATTACATCATCAAGGTGCGATGGGAAACGTTCGAGGGCGAGGGAGGGCAAGGGAATGGGGATGGGNNGGGAGGGGGAGGGCGGGAAGAAAGAGAAAAAAAAAGCGAAACGCGAATGTCCGTTCGCGAGATCGGACGATAAGTCAATTAAATTGAAGTGGTGCGTTGTGTCACGAGTGAGATAAAACAGAGGTGCGTTCTCCTCTCTTCTTCTTCACCAGGACGGGGAAATCCCATTGTTGGACGCTCGACCGCAACTGAGATTTCATGCCGACAATCGGAATCTCTCCGGCAGGTATACCTGCGTCGCCGATAATGGAGTCGGCGATCCCGCGGAGGCGTACATAGATCTACGTATCAGATGTGAGTCCTCGATTTTATCTCCGCTCGTGTGCATCCAGCCTCGCTAACGCTACGGCTCCTCCCGCACTTGTTCTCGATTAATGGCTGTAAAATGGGCCTTGCACAGTCGTTTCGGAAGCACCCGCGTAATTAATCGAGTTTAATTACGACCGCCCGTACCGAAACGATCATGCAAATCGCGCCCTGCCCTTCGCGCCACGTAGCACGGTACAATTAAGAAATTGCCGCAGATTGCTCCCTTTAGTATTCCAATCAAACGCATGAGCGAGTCAATTATGCTGATTGTACAGTTGCTACGAGTGTTTTGCAGATGTTAATCAACCTTCGTGATGCGCTAAAACTATCCTTTCGCTTGTGCGATATCAAAACAAGCCTTGCTGCATTTCGGAAGTGCAGCTTTAAACGCACAAACAAGATTGTGCATGTATGTATACGTGTGTGTGTGTGTATGTTTGTGCGCGCGCTTTAATGTGATTTAATAGCTAAGGGTGACTTCGACCAAACTCCGGCAACCGATTAACTTATCAAACAATACTTGTCCTGTTTTGTTGTGACGCGGGTAGAATTATTAATTTCGTGTTTAACATGTGAGAAAAACTTATTAGATCAGAAACAACGAATTATACAGTTTGAAATTTTGCTTTAAGCGATTCTGCCGGTTGAGTTAATCGCCGATCAAGTTAATCGGGGTCGCCCTAAGTGAAGCAATAACTTAACTCGAGCGAATATTAATCTCATTCGAGATACCGCAGATTCCGTTCGCAATCAATCTTACAAAACTGAGTACTTATGCAAACAAAAACCGCAGATAAGCCGGAGATCTACGTGAAGAAGCCGTGGGTGCACGCGTATCCGGGATTACGAGTACAGCTGGATTGCACGGTGAACGCCTGGCCCGAGGCGAAGGTGAGGCTGCCTTTCTGTAAGATTGTCAATGCCGCGATTACGCGTTAATTAAGGTTTCGAACAATAATTAACGGCGCAACTTGTGCAAAGAATGCGCGCGCGCGCGCGAGAGTTGCTTAGTAATCGGACTTTTAATTACATCGCAAGTGAGCTAGCGGACTTCGCAGCGGAAACGCTTGTGGACGTATCTCTTCAATAGGGGAAAGTTGCTGAATGCGTCTCCTAAAGCGGTCTCCTCAAACCTATTCAATATTTTACTTCATATATGCAATTTTTAGTGACAAAAATAAAAAGTAAATAAGAAATAGGCAATGCAGACAAAAAGTTAATAAGTTTTACTTTGTTTTATGCATGCTATCAGCATTTCAGAAAATTAGGTATGTCTGATGTAAATTTTTTATCAACTTATACAACTGATAGCGTAATTATGCAATTTTATTTTGAATTGTTATATTTTTATAAAAGAAGGCTTGCTGTAGAATATTTAACATTCATTGTATTATATATTTACAATTATTATAAAAGTTAAATTGATATTTTTATATAAAGTCTGTCAAGTTTCCTAGTTCGTATCATCACAAATTTTATTATATGAAAAATGATACTAATATAAAATTGATAAGTGATAATATAGTAAAACTAGTAATTGCTATGAATAAAAATATACCAATATATCAATACAAAAATAAATTTAAATCAGTTTTATTTCGGTGTTTTTACCTTTTCATTATTATTATTTATTAATTGTTGAATATTTGATCGCTTTTTCGATTATTAATAAAATAAATATTAGTTAATGGTTCCTTATATTTTTAATTACTTTAATTCATAAATTATGATATTTTCAAAGACGATACGGTTTAAGAGACCACAAGTACCTTTAGGCGATCGGTTTTCTGAAATTCACACCTTTTACAGCATGTTACAGAAAAGCTTATAACAAATTAATTTATTACTGAAAAGTTTAACACGTAATAATAGATGATTGAAGCATCGATCTACAATTTCGAACTTTGATTTGCCTCCAAATACGAAAACAGCATCAAATGCGAAATGTAAGAAAATAGCGCAAGTAGTGCGCATTTGACAACTCTCTCCTATATTTTCAAAGCGCAGCCTTTAAATCAGGATTTTTCACAAAAGATAAGCAAGTCGAAAAACGGACGCGAATGGAATTTATTTCCGCAAGAATAAAATCTCTCGTTCCTCCCTTCCTCTTTTTTACTTTTCTCTCGAGGCCAATGCGAAATTGTGTCCACGTGATTACTCGTCCCGGTCGAATAATTTTCGCACCCTTATTAACTACAAAACAACGTAAAATAAATTCTTTGAAAAATGATACGGGGGTCCGACAGCTCTCGCGTTTAATGTAAAAATAAATTTTCACGCTCTCACACACCCCGAACCCCGAAACTTGTGCGATTAAAATTTTCCCTCTTACGTCACACGATAACGAGGCACTCAATACGGTACGATCGATCGACGGGTCTCGACGTCCAATACAAATACGAAATATTTTGCTGGCGTTACGGCAACTCGTCTTTTAGATTTCAACGGGTTCTTCGCGCTCGGTAACTAAATGAAACCACCCCTCCTATCTGCCAAGCAATTTCTCACCCGTGATCCCTTAAAGCCAGTCGCACGTGACAAATCGATTCGTGGAGAACGTGACTTACCTTTTTTTTTTCATTTCCTCGCAGAAAAAAGAACCGAGCAAGCTCAGAATTGTGTTACCGCATACAGCACTCGGCAATCGATCCGAGCGGGATAACGTTAACGATCTCCGTGTAACGAGAAGTTGTAAAAATTAACGTCTCGACAAATTACAGGAATCTCCCACTGATCTTTTTCTTTTCAGGTCGAATGGTACTTCAACAATGAGACACTAAAGTACACGTCGCGGATAGTGAAGCACAACGCTGGGAACGATCACAGTCTATTGATAAGGCATGTGAAGACGACCGATTACGGTGCTTATCTCTGCAGAGCGTCAAACTCTTTGGGGATCACCGAGAAGATCGTCGAGCTGTCGGAGATCGCGAATCCGGCGGTGTTCAAGAAGGAATCGCGCAGCACGTCCAGCACGTCGTACAATTTTATTTGGGAGGTCGACAGTTACAGCCCCATCATCGAGTACCAGTTTTGGTTTCGCAAATACAGGGTGAGAATGCCGAATCGTTCAATCAATAAAGAGTACACGGCCCCGTACCACGCGAAATCTCGAGGAAAATCGGTGTGAACTAAATCGACGTCGACGTCTCGTCTTTCCTAAACGAGGCGTGGGATCTAGTCCGCGGTTTCGTGCGTTGCTCGCGTTACGATTCTGATGACTGCCGCGCATGCAAGGGTCGCAGGAATAATTTAACAAAAGGCATTGCCCGGCGCCTTATTACTAGAATCTTCAGTTATAAAATACGTTTCTTGCTTTAACCGACATCCCCGATAAATTTGCGATAAGGCGAGAGAGAGAGAGAGAGAGATGATGGAACGAAATGCAGAATATTGAAGCAACAAAATATTTGTTTTCTGTCTTGGCACGTTCTACGAAGATTGAGGGCTACTTTATCAAGTCAATATTTTTTTCTCTCTCTTTCAGCGGGTAATTCATTTCCTCCGTCTTACCGTATCTTTTCCCAAGTCGTCTCGGCCTCGAAATAATTTACAGAAAACATGCGAAACATGTTGAGAATCATAACGAGTTTTACCAACAAAATATCAAGAGTCGTAATGAAATTAATTTAATTTAAATGCTGAACGTTCAGCAAGAAAAGAATGTAATCATTTTGTTCTCACTGCTTGACTGGTTATAAATTGTTTCGCATTCTTATATAACAATTTTACAATTATATACACACAATACAGCATAGAATATTTAATATTACGTCAAACAGATTATTCCTATGACTTGCGTTTCTTTACTCTTAAATTGATTTCAGCGTGTTCGGAAATCGTTACAGATCGTTACAGATTTTTTTTTAACGTGTCGTAGAGAGGCAGTGGCGGCGAATGGCGCAAATTGTATATTCCTGCTGATGGCAGTGACATCGCCAGCCCGGTGCATGTTCGCTCCTTCAATCTGACGGGGTTGGACGCCGCGACCCATTACGAGGCAGTCGTTTTGTCCAGAAATCGTTACGGATGGAGCCACCCCTCAGAGATACTGCGCTTTCACACTGAAGGAGCTCGTAAGTAATAAAGATAAGTCGTTCGCATATATCCGCTGCCTTTACCTCTCACTCCCCTTCTTTCGCGCTCGCGCGCGACATAACGATCACGATGAGAGATATCGTCTGAAAGAGGAAATTCGGATCGCATGTGATAGTATATCGCGTCCTATTTTACAGCTGTCGATTCCAGCGAAAATTCCGAGATGGACGGTGATCAAGAGCAGAATAGGGTAGCAGGTAAATATGATGGTTTTATTTTAATCTTCATTTTAGAGCCAATTGTTATAAGAATTAATCTTACTCCCTTATATTCTCGATTATATTAAACTATATTCAAAAGTTATTTATAACAGGATCTGATTTATTTTGCCTTAAATAAATAAAAAAATAATCGTTAGAATTTTTTACCTTGTCCCACAATACTCGGAAAATTCAAAAATTATCTTTATCAATTGACTATTATAAACATGAATATTAACTTTCAATATAGTATGATATATATCTCAACATGTTTAAAAATTATAGTTCTGGTAAATGAGTCATTAAGCTCAAGTAGGTTTTATTTTAAAAAGAATTTTGAAAGCTAAAATTTAATTTAAAAAAAATTAATTAAAAAAGACATAATAAATAAATGCATCATCTTAATACGTTGTTTCTAAGCAGTTGAAGCACGAATTCTTAAAACATGTAATATAAATGTGAGGACGTAGATGAAAATAATTAAAATAAATTTTAAGAAATAAGTTAGTTAATAATTGTTTAGTTAATTACTTCTGTGATCTGTTTGTAGTCATACAGCTCTCATCCATGTCGCAGCATTATCTTCTGACAGAGGATACAAATGGATCAACGTATAATCGAGCGCAAGCCTTGTCGTTAATATTAAGTACGCTGTGTTCCTTAATTATAACGCGCAACAGATTTTAACTAGCGTTGTGTAAAATGTGGAAAAGATAAAATAGACTGTTGTAATTTATACGTTTATGATACGACTATTGTTAAAATATTATCATTGTCAGTCATATTTTCATGCCGATGTATCATTTTCGTTAATGAAAATCACAGCATCATTCATATACAATGATCATTTCACTTTCAAAAATCATATAATGCAAAAAAAATTATAAATTTTTGTTTCACGATTTCATTCTGAAATTTAGACTATGATTATGCAAATAATTTATGTAATTTGTATAATTAAAGTGTTACAAAATAGATATTAATATCTACGAATCAATATCGTCGGTAAACTCTGCTGCACAGGTCGGAAGAAAATCTGCGTTTTACCACTTGAAGAGAAACAGTATCGTCAGTCGAGATCAATTGTAGAAACTTTGCCTTGCATAGGATTTATCCTGGCGAGCTCACGAAAGCTGCCTTATCGGCCAATATTTTTCTTTTTTTCCATATAGTTCATTTCTTTTATTCTATAGTTTTCGGTTTCGAAATAATAAACGTGCCAAAATGTTGATAATATAATGGGTTTTACTGACAGGACATCGTAAGGAATCATAATGAAATGAATTTAATTTAAATGTAGTACAGCCAGTGAGAAAAAAAGTGTAATAATTCTGATCTTACTGCTTGATTGGTTGTAAATTGTTTTGTATTCTTGTACAATTATCTTATAATTATATAATAATATAGTATAATATTAATATTATATCAGACAGATTCACACAACGTCCGCGGTATGAAAAGGGACCATTAGCCCTTTGCTGTTGAACCTTGTTTTTTTCATTCTTTTTTCCATTTGCATTTACTTTTGCTAATATTCACTCCCATGATGACTAACATATGTAGCGCAAAATACTTGATAATCGATCTCGTTTAAAAGTGAAAAATGTGTAAAAACATGAACCCTCGATGCAACGACAGTATAGAGCATTGTTTTTTTTTCTTGTTTCTGGGAAGTTAATTCGCGATGTACTGTATTCCACTTGATTTTCTTTTTCTTATCTCGTAATAGTGGTTTTGGGATTTTCTGGAATACTCCTAATTCCTGTCAGTGGCTCGAAGCTTCTCCTCGACAGCCTCCTCGGAGGCCTCCGACAAGTCTGTCGCCTGTATGTACTTTTGCACACCCACCAGCGACTTTTTCAAAGCGTCGAAGGAACTCGAGTACAACATCTTCTTCTTAACCTTAGCCGTGTCGGGACACCACGACATCAAGAATAGTTTCTGTTTCTTGGATGCCTGAGAAAGAATAATTGACGTAAAACATTTGTTATCGGAAAATTCTGTCGATACCTTCGAAATATGGATCACGAGAAATAATTTACACGAAAATGGATACTGTCAGATAATTACCTCGGAAGTACCCTGACACTGATGGGTGTATTCGAAGTCAAACAGGCCATAACGGCATTCCCCGCTACCGCCCTTCTGTAGATCCTCGAGGAAGGCATCATAAGCAGCGTCACGAGGTCCGATGACTTCGACATCTATCTGTCTCTCGTCTTTGATGTAGAAAATCACATATCGATGTTTTTTGTCTTTCTTTATCTCCTCGTACGTTGTCTTGCAAACGTCCGCGACTGTCACTCCAGATGCCTGATAAAACAAACGAGGATTATTGTAGTGAGAAGGAAACGAAAAGAAAGCGATAAAGATAAGCGATTAAGACAGTCAGCGTTTTTAAACGTTAATGTATTGATATATCATCGCATACATTTTATAACTCGTTCTTATCAATTTAAACAAAAATCTTTGAGATATTTTTTAGTATCGGTATTTTACCTCGTTCAAATTTTATTTTAATACGAAACGGATTGAATATAAAGAGCCACGAATTTATTCGACAGCATTTTGCAACGACGGACAGCCGTGCAAAAGGCCGCACGAATTTCAACGATCGTCTCTAACTGGCCCTACGGTGGCCAGGTTGATTGGTACACAGATAGTACGATCATGTCGCGTCAATACGATAACGCGGCATTCAGCAATCGGTACACGTCGCGCGCTGCCCGTGTCAGTCGGGCCGTTTAAGCCCATTTCGCGGGCAAAATACGTGGGGGATGCTACCGAAATAAATTCTTCCCACGCGCGAATCCCGACGCTAAAAGAGATCCGACGATCCACTTCTAAAGTTATCCCCTGGCTCTCGGGCACGTGCCGCGCGCTACGAACTTTCGGATCGGCCGTCCCTCTCCTCTCCGCACCGTGGAAATTCGTGAAATACGACCGCGGCGCCGGATTACCTGGTATCAGGGCACAAATGGGCTAGAGGAGAAACTTCAACGGTCAGAATACCTTCGCCACTTTCAATCTCAACTTTAAATTATATCGTTCAACAAAAAGCTTCAACAAACCCACGGAAGAGAGTGATAGTTTCGAATCAATATCAAATTCGCGAACAAGTATCTTAGTGATTCTATTGAATCTAAAAAAGCTTACGAGGAATTGCTCTTCTTTTAAATTGCTTTTCTTTGTCGTGCTGTGTCATTCTATCTAAAAGAATCTATTTCACATTACGAATTATTTCCTTCACTTCTGGCAAATGCATGAAAGAGAAATTGGCATCCAAAGAGTGAACACGTCACTTGATCTATCGCGTCACGAACGTTTATATTTTCTTGACAGTTACAGTATTCGACTACATAAAAAAAAGTATTAAATTAACAATTCATTGTTTCATATAACTTCTTGAAAGAATTTATAATCTTAAACAGATATAATTTTCTAACATGAAGAAATTTTGTTTCTTTATATAATCAAATTATGTCTGTTTAAAATTATCAAATTCTTTCAAAAACATTTTTTTAATCTTGCAAATATATGAATTGATTTGATACTAATTTTTTTTTGTGTATAAATGAAAATTACTCTCAGTATTCAAACTACAATAAATATCATATTAAAACTGAAAAATTGTCAAAGCTATATCCAAACTGCAGACGTAATTTTTTTTCATGATTCCCTATGGCGATTAAATTATCGAATGACGTTCGGTCTCGTTAAAATTACGACGTCGTCGAAGTATCGGCTCGAATTTCGCGGAAGCAAATGAATATTTGCGATGCGCATTCGTGATCGTTAATTATATGCGCGAGGCTCAAATACGGACGTCCTCGATAGCCGACACCCGTACTAATGTATCGCCGCTCGTTCCACATGACCGAAGGAACGCAGCGGATGTGAACAGTGCGAGAGGGGTCCTACGAGAAACAGCGACGGTTGGAGGGTGGCCGGTGAGAACACGGAGGATGCAATTCCTGGGTCGATATCCTGACAGGGCGGCGACAGGGGACGCCGGTTAAAGGGATGACGCCGAGGGGGTTCCCGCTTCTGGGGCGTATTGTACCCCTCTTGCGCGAGCCGCATACAAGGTCAAACGGAGAGGATGAATCATCAATAAATTTGCCTGTCTTAACTATACCTCTCTATACACGACAAGGAAATGTGCATATATCTAAACTCGTATCGAACAACACGTTGGAGAGCTGCGATTTGAAGAGTTAAAACTCGATCGATCGAGGCAAAAGTGCACTGTAGACAAAAATTACAGCGCCCATATAATTATTATTATTACATCTTGAATTTCATTAATAAATATTCGAGATTTCGTTTTTTCTCTTATATCTAATATTCTGAAAATTGAATAAGTATTTACTATCTAATTTATTGCAGACAAAATTCGATCCCTGCTATAAAATTAAATCCGCAGAATACCAACGTTTTGTGAATAGCTAAAAAAGGTATCTTGAGACATTTTCAAGATATTTGACATCATATAAAATGTCTTTTAGATTTTTAAAAGATATCTTCAAGATATCTCCAGATATCTTCAAGATATCTCCAGATATCTGAAAGATATAGATACCCTAAAATATTGCACAAGATCTTTTATAGATCCCTAAAAAATATCCCTTCGAAAAAATGCAAGACATTTAAAGAGATGGCAAGATATCTTTCATAAATCTAAAAGATACCTTTTTGCTTATGTGGGAAGTTATTTAACAGATAGAATTATAATCTCCAATTCATAAATTTTGACGATAAGAGTTTCAGACCTTGCAAAGGTGCAATTAAAACGAATATCTACTGAATGAACGCGATTGGAGTCCTTTTTTTCGATCTTCGAATGGTTGATCGCGAGACAACGTTTCGAGAGATGACACGATAAGAGGAGGACCGTGATGGCGAAGAGTATAATCAACCGGCCGCCGCCGCCGTCGTGGACGCGAGTCAGTGAACTTCGAGAGTCGCTGGCCCGCAAGAAAATAACCGACCTCCTTACAGGCTCATTGAATTTTTCCCTCTCCCGTAGCTACCGGCGAACCGCTGCGTTGTGCATCGCGCCTCTCTAGTTCACTGTCATCGTCGAGGCGCGGCGAGGTGCACGAGGATACCAGGGGAAGCTAGCAGATCGGGGAAGAGGACAGTTTCGCGAGGAGAGCCAGCTCTCCTCGCCGAGGACACCAAGGTGAACTTCCAGGAAAAAAATGACTAATATTAACGAAAAAAAGGCCAAAGTTTGAGTGTACATGCGATATATATATATATATATATTCTGTTCTGAATTTTGAGAAGTTTCGGAATGCGGTTTAATTTTGCCACACGTTCAACAATGCAATAAATTGTAATTGTCAAGTTATCTTAATTAAAATCATGTTTGTGATGAAAATATATAGAATATTTCGATTTCTCATACATATGCATACTGAGAAAAAAATTGTTAAATTAACTAAAATTTCCAAGTTGATTAAATTTCTTCAAGTATTTGTGTATTTAAACATATAAATGCTTAAAGTTGAAGTATTTTATGTATTTGAGTTAAATACATAAATACTTGAATTGAAGAAATTTAAATCAAGTTGACAAATTTAGTCAAGTTAACAATTTTTTTTCTCAGTGCAAGAATATAAAATGTTCTTGAAAGAATTTGATAATCTTAAACAGACATAACTTGTTTATATGAAGAAATTTGTTTCTTACATGAAAAATTTTGTTTAGCAAGTTATGTCTGTTTAAAATTATCAAATTCTTTCAAAATTTTATATTTTTGCATATATATATATATATATATATAAAACAATTGACTTGATACTAATTTTTTTGACATTTTTGCAAAAAAAAGTTGGTCTATCGTTAAAGAGGATGATGCGTTCTTAAGACACCTTGTACACGGATAATAAGTTTTTACATGGTGTCAAGACGGCTACCACGTCACTCGATATGTCGCTCTATAATTATTCCCATGGGTATGCAAATTCTTACGTAGGAGGAGAGGAAAGGGCGCCGCAGAGGCGAACTCGCGAGAGGGTTAAGGTCATGCTTAATCACACGGACGGGGAACGGTGAGGCGGCGATACGACGCGATAAGCGGCACCGGCGAGTCACGGTCTTATTTATATCCGCGCGAGTCGCAAGTGGTTTTGATAAAAGAACGCGAGCCATCCTTGTCGCGTTCCGAAACCGCGCGAGGTTGCGTCTTCTCATGTTATCGTCGTCCGCCTGCGTTTCGCAACTTTGCGCGGATTCTCATTGCGTCGACGGAAGAGAGTATCCTGGCTTCAGTGTCAGTGTCAACGGAAAGCTCTGTTAGTACAACAAAACAAAAGCAAGCGTTACTGGAGATTCTCTCTTCTTTTCAATATCAATTATAAAATTCAAACAATTCTTTAATAATGTATTAATATGAATTTTTTTCAATTTAATTCTCCGTGATCCAACTGGGGATTTGAAGACCCAGATAAATTTTTAATTGTTCCGCCTCAATTCGGACACGTACAAAAGAAGTAAAAAAACATTGTAGGTCAAACAACTGTTAAATCATATTCTGGAATGTTGGAAGATATGTACTAGAATTTTTTCAGATTTTTTAGAACCCAAAATTCTTTTCAAAAACACTCAGATATACCAATGACTATAAAAGCAGTGAAAAAAAAAAACGTTGGATCACGAAAGATTATTAAACAGCAATTTTGTTGATATCATTATTATGCAATAGCTCCAACTTTTGAACCTTGGAAATGAAACTCTTGTTAAACATTTGTTATCGCTAAAAAAAGTTCTTGTTAAATCGTTGTTTGTATTATTAACAGACGTCGCGAAAGGAACAGAGCTGAATTTGGGGAACAGTTAATAATAAATTGACTTCAACTTTTGGAAACATTCGACAGAATCGTGTCCCTACGGAACTTCCTATAGAATGCGGCTCCCTGAAGGCCGATCACGGTAATCCAAGACACGTGATCGATATGTTCAATCACATGCAATACAGTTGAGATCGATATCGGCTCGAGTCTCCTGGGACGAGATTCTCAAGTGAGAATTCTTATATAAACCGACCCGATTTCGGCGCTTTTTCAATCTTAATCGTAATGAAACGCAGATTACGAATTAAACGCCTGCATTTTTCTCTCTCTCTCTCTCTCTCTTCCTCCCTCTTGTTTCGAGTACACCGGAAAGAGTCTGCCGTTTTTGTCGTCGTCGCCGATGAAAACCGATCGTCACCGATTTCCGCAGACGCGCCGGTCGGGCGAGCAATTGTCGAGGTGGCCCGGTGGAAACCGCCGGGGATGGGACTTGAACGGAGAAGTGGTGTCAGCGGCGACAGCACGTGATACGGAGCGCGTAGCCGAAATAAAACACGCGGCACTCGATGACGCTCAACACGGCGATCTCGCTGCTCTCGCCGACGTTCGACTGACTAGCGTTCCACGAAACACGATATTACGATAATATTATTCGAGACTTGTTCACGCGTTCCTTAAATTCACACGCGAAAGATGAACTTGGACAATCTTCGAAATGCATCTTCCCCTTTATACTAAGGATTTTTAACCCATCGTAGTCCAATCGGGAATTCGAAGAGCGAATTTTCAATTTTTTAATTTATTCTGCCTCAAATTCGGACACATACAAAATAGCAAAAAACGTTTCGGATCAAACAGTTATGAAATTATATTCTGAAGTGTTGAAAGAGTGTAGCAGATTTTTTTTTAGATTTTTAGAGCTCAAAAACCTTTAAAAAACACCAGCAGGCACCAATAATCCGGTTGGACTAGGAAAGCAACGAAAAAACGTTAGAAGGTTAATATGCACTCAGAAAAAATTTTGTTGAAAAACATTTAGCTAGATATTTAATCTGATATGTTCAACAAAACATCGAGTTGATTCAATAATTATTTAGTTGCACAAAAGAAGGTAAAAATAGTTTATTCATATCAACCATAAAAATTTTTAAATCGAGAATTAATTAAATCAATTCAATATTTAGTTGAACGATCGGGCCAAATATTTTAGCTTTTTTTTCTAGCGTGACAATCTCGACTCATCTTTTTTACTCCTACGTTATCACGTGGTATATGTATATACTCGATCTGATCAAGCCGAGTGTATCGCGCGCGCGCAGTGTTTTCTCATTTAACGAGAAATTATGGAAAAGACAGACGCGAGTGGATAAATAAATAAATAAATAAATACGTATACACACGCGGCTGCAAAAACGCCATGTTACAATGTTGTGATTGACGTCGAATCACCACCGTCGGCTTTTTCGCGGCTGAGCTATTACCTTTTATGTCGTGTTATCTTGGCGATCGTGTTATCGCGATGTTTCGAGGGTATTACTCTCTCTCTCTCTCTCTCTTCAAGAGAGTAATTTTTCCGCAAGAGCGTTTCGGCGATTTCGACGCGCCTCGCGAGCGTATCGCGCGCGCGGAACCGGGATCGCCGTCACCTCCTGGACGGAGCTAAAAAGAGCCGAAGCCACTCCGAGATAGTTGAATCGAATTTAATATTTATAGAAGCGACCGATAAATCGCAGGGCGCGCGTCTTCGCGTGATGCAGGAAGGCCGAACTCGTGAGAGTGACACCGGTTGCAAACGGGTGCAATGTTCGGAGAGGCGGGGGGAGGGGGGACAGAGGAAACAGAGACAGAGAGGGACAGAAAAAAAGAGAAAGAGCGCGAGCGAGACGGAGAAAAAGATAGAGCGAGAAAACGCAATCTCTCAGGCATAAAAGCGCGATCTCACGCCACGGTGACGTGCGACTCTCTGTCGCTGATCGGCTCGCCGAAGTGGAAATGAATCATACGCTTCCTGGAAGCGAACGACGAGTCCGTGCGTGCTGTTGCAGGATCGTCACCGTCATCGTCGTCGCACGCAGGAGGCTAATACGTCCGAGAGACCAAGTCGGATGAATCGAATGAGGCCGTGATACGTGGC
>QKQZ01053117.1:0-10736 GCA_003595255.1 Solenopsis fugax
CCTCCCTGTTGCACAAGATTCGTCTCGCGGATTTTTCCCATCCTACGTCTCCGTACAATGTTGACTCATTTCCCGGCGCAAGATTTCTAGTCCTTGACTTTCCGTCCCTGGATCGTCGCTGCGTAGTAACGCAGCGATTGTAATTATTATTATTATTACACAACACGCGGCTATTTTTTCCCCTGGACCTTTTCTTTTATAGCCCGCATCCTTCTCGATTTCGCAATCGCGCCGCGTTGCAAAATGTCTCGCGCGCGCTCGCATGTGCTAGATTCGGCACGCCGTTTCTCGGGTTCAAAGGGGACAGCGTCGATTACGTCGTAACGTTACGTATTTATACATTAATGAGACTTATCGTTATCAACTAAATACTGTTTCTTCGTTTTAACTGGCCATCCATGCGCATATTACAACACATTACACTGCTCGCAGTGAAGTATGAATAATTAAATTAAAATTATCAAGATTCTTTGATAGATCCCGGAAAGAATCTCAATTAACCCTTAAACACATATTGAAAATTCCCCTAGAATTTTGATCGCTTACTGTGTGAAGACGAAATGAGAAAGAAGATNAAATGAGAAAGAAGATTCGGGCTAGGTGGAAAAGCAGCTTGAAGTCTCCTCTATCGACTGCTATGATTGATCAACTTCATTGCTCAACTAAAGTAAAAAGCAAAAATAAAGTTTTTTCGGGAAGGTCTCCTAGACCCACTTATGTGTTTAGGAGTTAAAGACACGTAATCAAAATTTCCATTGCTCACTCGAATTAAACGATGCACCTTGCGTTTTTTTAGAAATTTTAATTATTTATTTTTATTTAAATATTTATTTAATTATTTTAAGACTAAACATTCTCACAGCTTTCTATAATCTCCAAAATATTCCGCGAAGAAAAATATTATCGACTTCAGATTCGAAGGACATTTGCATACGTAAGTGATTCGCGCGCGGCCGCGCTCTTGCGCGAATTCAGCAGAAAATTCGTAACGAGCGGTGCACCGAACGTGTATGCCTGGTTTGGTTACGGTTCACTTTTTGCGGACTCCGTTCTTAACGGTACCGACCGACACGTCTTCGTGGTCCAGTTCACCACGTGTTTCCAGGGGCGCCCGGCGATTCGAAGAGTCATTCCGGCAGATTATACACCTCCGGGAGGAAGCTGCTACGGAAATATCGTTTGCTACACCTCCGGTGATTTGTATTTTAATACGTCCGATTGCTAGTTTTGGTCACGCGATCCTTATTTATTTTAATTTAGCTTCATTAATTCGTTTCGTAAGGAAGCATAGCTGCAGCGAGGCAAGCACGTCTGATAATGTTTTCGTTAGTGTTCTCGAGTAGCAATAATTTTTACGTGAGATTTTTGGAAGCTTTGATTATAATTTATTTATTAATTTAATCGATGGATTTGTTACTCAAGAATCAGTCCTTTTTTTTAACAGGTCTAACAAGTGTATAATTATAAGCAAACGACGAACATTCCCCTCGTACTCGCGCAGTGCGTAAAAATGTAATTAATCATGCGTGCATAAATGAATTATTATTATTAACGGGATATCATCGTACTGTCGCTGTTAACGAACTTTCTGCTGAAATAAAACCGTATCGTTTGAAATGATACTTCGCCGCATAACGGCACTCCGTTCTGACCGATCAAGGCGTTTTGTATCCCGACGAATTAATCAATTAGCTGTATTTAATTTCTTTCCCAAAAGAGAAAGTCGCACAATCGATAAATCATTACTCGAACTTATACAGAAACGACAAGTATCGATCTATCATGTAATGCAAACGCGATTTTATTGATGACTTTTCTACCAGTTCTCCTGGTGGTTCCTTTTTTTGCAATCCATACATTCTTCAGTCTGCGGTTTAATTTAGGTTTAATAAACGAAATCATTCTGTTATCATTCACGGCCGATGTGCGTAAGTAACCAACATCTTTGATCGATCACAAATTGAACTTTGATCGTGAAGCTGATGGCATGCATAACTCTGTCGGCTTCATTGGAAAGATATTTTGGTTAGGAAAATGTAGCGATAAAATCTTTATTTATCTTTATATCATAGATTACAGATCTTTGAACAAAATTGTAATTTTTTATTTATAATGTTTGATTGCTTAAGCAAAGAACATTATCGAGGAAGAAAATGTTTTTAGAAAAAAAGGAGAAAGAGAGAGAGAGAATCTATTAGATAATCTAAAAGCAGAATAGGAGTTTGAAGAAAACAATGAAAATGCAAATGTTACTTCAGACAAGAAACAGTGCATTGAAGAAGCGAGATACGTGTATGCATTGAACACTTCACAGTCTTGTTGGCTGTCTTAAACTACATTTAGACTGACCCTCGACAATGCTTGCCAAGAATTTCTCGCTGGATCGAATTTGCAATTTTGTTGATCAATAAACGAACCGAAACTCGCTGTTCTCGAAATTTGCTTACATCGACAACAAACGAAGTATAAGCCCGGAGAAGCCGGTAAGCGTAAACGTGCCTTTAATGCGCGCGATATGTGGACAGGGAGAGCCCCTGGTTACGAAGAAATTGGAACTACCGTGACGAATCCCGCAAAAAAAAGAAACTCCAGAGTCACGCACGAACGGCATTACATTGTAAGTCGGATGGACGATGGAAACGCGAGCAGCGTAAATGAAACGTTAATTGGTTTTGGAGCACGCGTATATACTTCGTTATAATCGATCGGCAGATATCTGAAATGTATTACGTGTTCGGAAATGTATTACGTCTCTTCCGGGAATGCTTTTTTTTTTTTACTGATATTACTTTCTGTATGACTCTCGTTTTTTGCGAACGATATTTCTCCGGGCCATTATAAATGAAATGGAAAGTCTAATTTACGAACGGAAAAAAATTATTTCGTGACTTATAATTACACCGAAATGTCATTTGTGTCGTTACATGTAATGAACGTAATTTCTCGCAGGCTACCTGGGCTAAATGCAGTCCACTTAATTTACTTTTTATTTTTTTTTTAATTTATTTTTTAAGAACTATTTAATAGAGTTTTAAACAACCGAAAACAAGTTCTTTATGTTTCTCTCTTTTCCTTCATTTTTCTAATTCTTTCTTTGCAAATTATCACAAGACCTTAAAGAAAATCACAGGATAAAAAACGAATAATAAATCGTAACAACGGTGATGGAGACGAACTGTCTTTCTCGCGTAAGTAGTATCGAAGTAATATCGGTATCGGGCATTCGTGTAAAACGATTAGCAAGCCGCAACGCGACTAGAGATCACGCTGGAAGCATGCGTCAGAGAGTAGGATAGGTCAATCAACCCGAGATAGTCGCGAATAACAAGATTCGCGTTGCTAATAAGGGTCCCTCTAAGACCGCCTATGACCGGCTCAATTAGTGCCGATCGATCGATTCGCGCGCATAGCGCCGATAGATGCGAGACATGATTGCTGTCAGTTCGCGTAAACTTCAGAAAGCGATTGCGAAGGAATGACAGAATTCAAACGACGCCGGGGCAATGGCCATTGGTGACAGGACTGGATGTTGGAACAGGACTTGAATTTATTGATCTTGAAGTAAGTGCACTCTTACATATCGACATTTCTATTTATTCCTTGTTATTTGAGATCCCCTCGTCGCTCTCTACGCTTTTTCCCCCCGAAGAGAGTGATAAATGAGCAGAAACGAGGTTTATAGAGAATATTTGTAGGCGAAAACAGAAATTGTTGTTCTTCCGACAACTTAAGAAAAATTATACTTTGATGTGGAAATTATAAATTTTTTTTTAAATATTTAAAACGTGCGAATCGTTCTACTTTTCATAGCGACTACCGTTCCGATGAAGACGTTATCAGATCGCTTCGCCATTCGCCGTTAATTTTTCATAGATTATCAACGAGTAGCAACCGTTCTTATCGTGTCAACGGAACGAGGACAGTCGCGCGAGTGATTCAAGATCGGCGTCGTGCGAAGACCACATGTGGCGGTCGCCGTGCCTGAAATAATATCCATTGCCTGCCAATGGAGGCAATTAGGAACAATATCGTCGTGCTGACATACATTTCGCGACGAGACGGCAGGCGCGATCATCGCAAGCGTCGCTCAAAAGCCAATTCAGACGAAACGGCGTTTCTAACGTGTTTTCTAACGAGTCGTCGTACCAGTCGTTGAACGCGCTTTGCTGCTGGTTGACAGTCTCCTAACATGGTGCCCTGTCAAACGTCGAGGTCACAAAGCGAGTTTGGTTTGCTGATTGTTCTACAAAGAAAAAAATTCCCGTATCAGCGAATTTAATTCGAGCACTAATAATTAAAATGTAACAGACGTCGAATCTTTGGTAAGATCCCGAATGAAGTCCATGGAAAGTCCCTACGTAATTTTATTTCGAACCTCCTGTAGAATTATTGATTTCATCGAGCATCATTAATCATTGCTCTTATGCCCGCAGCTTTTGTAACACCGCGATACTTTAACATGTTTATCTTTCAACTCTATCAACCATATCTACCTTGTGTGGCCTGTCTGCAATAATTCGAATGTGATCGATCGATTTGCAAAATCTTATCTGCTTAATATTTAAATTAAAACAAGAAGAGAGATTATGATTCTAAAAGTATATATATATGTATATTACTCTGATGCTAAAAAAAAATAATATTCTCGCGCATTTTCTTCGCAGACTGCCTTGGGGGATATCAAGAGCATCGTGTATTAACATGTAAGAGATCTGGTCGGCCTTCACCCTTTCATGACGCGTAATTCTTAAGAAAAGAATCATGATTTAAAGTACCTAGTTTTGTCGCGATTTAAAAGCACCTAGATTTATTCAGCGTCAAGAGAATTTCTCAATTGAAAAAAATAACGTTTAAATAAATTGAAAAGTAAAGGAGATGAAACTACCATATAAGCAAAAACACGCAAAGAAATAGCTTATAAAAATTTGTATCTAAAATAGAATCCTGTTTTTAGTACATATAGATTCAGGATTAAAAAAGAATGTGCAGCAAGCTTCAATAATAATTTTAAGTACGATTTTTTTCAAATTTATTGAACCCCTAATTGTTAAATTTCCACAAAGAGTAAATGGGGAATAAAGTCGTGCCAAGATTTTCCAATATACATCACTACTGCACTTAATCTATTAACCAATGCCTGTTGTTAGTCCGATTTGCATAAAATCTGACTTTAAATACCAGTGTGATTAATGCGCTGACTGACAATCTTCATTTATACTCAATTGGTCACAAGGGTCAGTTATAACCCCGGAAACAATCACATTTTGCACCTCATTAGCAATGGTGATGTAACATTTGAGGTTTTATATCGCAATCATGATACACTCGTTTTTATTCGCTCGACTCGTGCAGAAAGAAACCGGATTTTTCAACATTATGTATTTGTAACCATCTACGGAATTTAAAGAACTAAAATTAAAAATTTAAAGCCACTTTATTTCAAACTTTGCAAAAAATATATAAATATAAAACATAAAATGCATCATTTTTTTATCGTTTAAGTTTTTAACGTTTTTTTATATTTTTATTTATTATATTATTTGTTTTAGAAACAATTTTTAAGAAAAATTTTATTAAAAAACGAAACAAAAATTCAGAATTGTAATATTTACAAACTTCATTTTCTTTAGCTTGACAACGCTAAGTTTAATACAGCCATCATCGTTATCTTTGATTAAATTTTTTGCGTCTAAATATAAAATGAAGGTTTCGTTAATTCATATTCTGTTAGATTATGAAACTGAGTATAAAATCATTATTTACTTAATTTTCTTATCAATAATCCGACTTTATTAATCACTTGTAACACATTCTTAAGAATAAAAAATTTCTTTGTAAAAAAAATACGTTTTTATCGGTAATATTGACTAATGCATGGTAACTTGATAAAACGGTTATCTCTGAATATGTTCACCAATAGATAATGATGACGATATGAAAACGGAATTGTTTAATTTTACTTCCTACGCATGACACGTTTTGTTTTACAAGGCGTTTCCGCAAATATATATAAAAATCAAATGTTTATTAAATTATTACATCATCTATTCTATTTAGCACTATTACTCGCACTTTAAATTCGCCAATCATGCCAGAACATTTTGTATATTTATAATTAGAATGACATTTCTGATTAACAGTATCTCTTACAAAATTACTACGTAATAATAATAATTTTGAATTATGTCACCATATCATTACATAAGAAATAAGATAAGGATTTAGAAACAATATAAGGATTACTTTTTAAACATTATTGACGTCACACAGACAGACATCACACCTCAGTATTTACTAATCTATATCTGTATATTAATAATCTATATCTGTCTTTCCATTTGTTATTAGGGCATTAGTCATGTGTTCGCGATTAATAATCAAGCGTAATCATAATATCATTCATAAGCTGATGTAAAATACCAGTCTTATGTGACGTTATCAAGTGGCAAATATTTGACTGTCTATCTATTTGATTTAAAACTGTTTGAAATATTTTTCCGTTTCTATCTACCTTACTTAACAATTTGATAATCAAAGTAATACGATTTGCGAATTGTAAAATTTATCATGAATTTATCATGGGTGTAAGTGATGATATCTTTAAATTGGGAGATTTACATTTTTAATATGAATAACTTTTACTTTCTTTGATTCGATATTCATTAATTTAACAAGATTATATTTTACAAAACATATATTTACTTTCGTTTAATAACATTAGCTGTCGTTAAATTTACTAAAAAATTTAAATTTTTTTTAAACTATCCAATTTTTAATACCCTTCAAAGAAAAATGTCGAAAAATTTTCTCCTTGTCCTCATTTTATTTCTTCTCTAAATACTTTCCCTTTTGTTTGCGAAATAGTCGCGTTTAGTTCGACCACTAGGCGTCTATTAAAGGAGAGACGATTAAAAGTCGATGCCTTTCGGTTCGCCGTGAGGTTCAAGATATTCCGCTCACATTAGCCTACTGTGTTGGGTTACGTAACGAAGTATATTGCGATGATACGTCAGAATTTAGTTCATGTAACTTAAAGGGCCTTGGGCGATAGCGATCATTTTCATCGTCCACCTCGGTTTCTCAGACCGCAGACTGACTATTGATATATGCATACACCGAAAGGTCTATACGCTGGACTACGTGAGAGAATATGGGGAACATAGATAAACGATAGCGGGAAGAGTTGAAGAAAAAATTATACAGGAAGTTCAAGATATCCTGTACAGTCAACAAATGCTATATGGGGAGTCAAAGGAGACAAAAAGAATTGGAATAGACCGATCGATGGGCACGTTTATATGTTTTCATAATCGGCCATGAACGAATCAGATGCTCCGCAGAAGACATTATCGGCGATAATAGAAGCGGCTAGTATAGCACTGAATTAGTTCAATCGAATAAAATAGTCCGCAGTAACGTCCCAGGAAACTGCGGAGCTGTAATCACGTATGAAATGGTTTAGCTATTAAACATTAATAGCTTGAGAAGATGCCAAGAGGAGAGAGCTGGAAAAAGTGATTCATAAAAAATGTCTTGAGATGAATATATCATTTATATAAGAATGCTAATTCTCAAGTGGCTGTATGTAAAAATGAGAAAAGTAAAAAACTCATGTCAAGCTTTAATTTAAATTTGTTTAATTTTTTTCAACTTTAGAATTATAATCTTCCAAGTGTTTTAAAACAATTGTTTCTTAATGAATCGTTTAAATTTCACTCTCAATAATAGTTTCAACACAATATGAATAATAATAACAAAACATTTAATTAACTACAGTATTTTGCATATATGTCTCATAGAAAATAATTCTACAGAAGAATATAAACGACAAAATTAATTACGGCTATGTTTTATATACAACGTTGTTTTCTACGGTTTCGTGCTCTACATATTATAACTTGCAATAGAACTTCTCTTTATATGTCACAATGATTTTATTCAAGTAGTTATTTGAAAAAAAGGTCTTACATCACTATGCATTTCTCCGAATACTTGTCGTGACAAACATGAGAAAACGAAAGAAAGAAACAGAGGACAGAAAATACAATAAGATAAAATATACGAGGGGTCGCAAGTCACTTATGCCGTCTCTGAAACATCAGCATTGCTAATGACAGCCGTCGGTGATGACCTTCGCCACATTCAGGCCTGGTCGAGGAAAGATCTCACACGACCCAACTAACTTCCCCATCTTTCTCCGTGTCCATCTAGCACCATTGGCCTCTTCTGCCCGCTGTCTTTTTCTCGAAAGGCACGCGACCTCTTGAGGGCTTCACACACGTAATACATGCGTCATGAAGCTAACAACAATTTGAGATTTACGAATTAACGCGGCTGCACTGGCGACTTGCGAGTAATGAGCACAGTACTTAATGAGCGTTTCTTGGCTCGTAAAGTAAGTTTAAAGTATTGCCGTTAATCCATGATATCATTTTGGAAAAAAGATTTCCTCATACTCATCATACGTGCATTTCAATGTGAAAATCATTCGCTAAAATTTTTTTTTATTGCTCAACATCACTTATTTTAAAGAATTTTAAATACATAGCACAGCGCGGTAGGATATAAATACTGTATTAATAAGAAGAAGGGATACCCCAATCTCTATGCAGCTCTCCTTCAACGCGTGATGTTCAAAGGTCAAGACCAAACGATTGCTTCAATGTCAAGAGATTGATAGGCATATCTGAAATTTAAGGAGCATTGACAGATGAAATCTTAAGAATGCAAAATGATAAAAACACTCCTTTCCCAATTAAAATAAATTGGACCTAACCACAGCGCAAGTTTAATAAGAAAATTCATTATCAATATGTCTGATATTGAAAATTAAAATATTAAAATTAAACTTTTAACATATTTTTATTTAAAAAGTATCAACTTCTTTACTTACTTTTCTAAAATGTTTGCTTGAAGAAGACAAATAGCGATTACATTGACACATATATAGTAAAAATAATTACAATTGCCTTTTTAATGAGAACAAAAGATAAATACTAGTAAAATGCATTATAAGCACGACATACACATTAATGAATGTGTAATGCGTAACACGTCTGCGGCTTTGAATGGCGCTCGTATCTTTTTTGTAAATGTATATGTAAATAAATTGCGCAATGAGCCAAAATATATCGTCTGTCGTGTCTCGCTTGGAACGACCTTTTGGCACATGAAGATTTCGTTGAGAATATAGCAAGAACGCTTAGACAGACGCACAGGAGAAATTCAAAATTCACGTAAAAAGTGACGGTCGACCTGAAAGATAAAGTGCGATTTATTTGATTTTCTACGCTCGTTGCGTTATCGCGTATCGATAAGCATGTGATAAGGGGTACATAAGATATCGGGAAGCACAGTAAAGTGTCTCATATGATTTTTAAATCACGAACGACACGATATATTATCGCGATTTCTTTTTTTTTTTCTTTTTTTTGGCAATATGATCAACAATGTTGATTCTCATGGAAAGTTTTAGCACCGTTTCGCCGTTTCGAACTGTTATTACAAAATTACTTACTGCATTTACTGCAACCCAGTTATGATTAGTCATAGAAGTAAATATCGTCAATTGCCAAGATATAGAATGCTAAAAATATAAGATTCTTGGCAAAAAGTGTGAGCTACACATTAGACTTTTATTAAAGTCATTCGTACTTTGAGCGGTGTAGAATTAATTTTTAGGCAAATAATTAATGAACGCGTCAAAAAATATACGATTGACCTGAAATACTTCGTAATGCTTTAATGATATAAAAAATTCCGTTGATGAGATCTTTCCATCTTTATATCACGTTTGCCCTGTTATTCCAACAAAAAGTGAAAGTGTCGCTACTTATTCGTTTACGTCAACGGGCGTAATCATGAGTTTTTTCTCTGCTGGCAAGATAAAATCAAGTAAGAATTCAAAGCATCATATAAATGTCTTATAAGCGACGTTCCGTCGTTTAAAAAATTGTTCCGACATTATTACCGTGCACGATCTCGGAAAGAGCAATTATCCGTTTTTGCGACCTGTTACGAGCATGAAATCTACGGATTTTTATCTAGGCAATGCTAATATGAAATTTCTCCGCGTTGATTTACGATTAATAAACTTGGCTAATAAACTTGGAGATTAATTGTTTTTTACTTTGAACTAATCAGAATAAGAAGGAAGAAATATTTTTGATATTAGGATTATAACTCTATTAATATTAAAACAATCTTATTATAATATTTATACTGTACTGCCAATAAAATTATTATTTATTGTTATTATTCTTTTATATTACATAATAATTTCTCGTCTCTTTCTTAAATAAACCCTTCATTAAAAAAAAAAAGAAAGAATAGACATTTAGGTACTATTCATATGTAAACTGTTTTTGTGCCGGAACTATCATTGCATTGTCTGCATAAATTATACGCAGAGAGGGGATCTTGAGAACGTAGCGTGCACGTGTAAAGCATCGTTATGTGCGGTTAGAACTGGCCAATATGTAGAGAGAGCCGGTGGAAACGGCTCGGAGGTTTTCCCATTCTCGACGTCTCGCTGCGAGACGCCGAAGTGAAGATACAACGTGGCGCACCGTGACATGCCGCGCATGCATATACGAATGCACACGGCACCGGAAAGGTAAAGGTGGGTTCGATGACGTCGCGTGGTCGTAAACACCTGGGAACTCGTTATCGTGACGACACAGAGACGCGCCAACCGATATTGCATTGGCGGCTGCATCGCCGCGTCGCGTCGCGTC
>QKQZ01053118.1:0-11670 GCA_003595255.1 Solenopsis fugax
CGGGGGATGGGGTTTTGCTATTGCTCTGTGATCAAGTCTTATCTCTAATACATTCAACAACTAGAAACAGAGAAACACTGGAATCGTGCCGCAGCCGAATATGAAAGTCTCGACCCACCGTGTCTATTGTGTGTGATGTGTGTACGGTGTATGTGGAAGTTCTTTGCGCAAATCTATTTTTACCTATCTCTCGCGTTTAGTGCGTGTGTATGTGTACATGTTCCTTCGTTCCCTCTTTCCTCGTTTTTCCCTCTTTTTTTTTTTGGAGTTTTAGGTCACGAGGGTGTAAGCCGTAAAACGCGTACGCTCGAGCAGGCGGAGTGTGGAAGCAGTCGGGAAGTTATTATACGAGTCCACGAATCGCTCGCCGCTTGGTTACTGCCTCGTCCTACACGTACATACATATATACACGGCTGCTGCGCAAAAACAATGTGTTCGAAACATTACTCAACATACATACTTGGGGAACTGCGCGGAGAAAAAGAATTCGTCGACACAGCCGAATTTGTCACTGTCGCCAGTGAGAGTTTCGTTAGTTGTTATATTATGAACAGCAAAAAGACAATTGTTTGGTAGACGGCGTGGAATTTTGCTTGATATAACCTACAGTTTTGTTTTTCTACTTACAAAATAATTAGCACGTTCTCGAAGTACTTTTGCTGCGTCAATAGCATCTTTTCAGTTCGATATTTCTGGAGTCTTTCACAGAAGCCGTCTCACGGATCATCTTGCTGTATTGATAACGAAACCACAATTGCTTGTCAACGGAAAAATTTTGTACAATATCCAATTGCAACGTCAGTAGATTTAAACAAGCCCCGTTGAATCGCTGCATAGATGGCAGCAGTGACAGATTCGCTGTGTGACGGGAAAGTTCCTTCTCTCGCTGTGTATGTGAGAGGGTAGAAATCGCAGAAAAATGCTCCCCTCGCGTATTCGGGGGGAAAAATGGCTCCGCACGGACGATGATAAATTTATACCTCCGAGGGTTTCGTTTTATTCTCCCTCGGAAGAGAGATGAAGAATGCAGACGCGTGTGTACGTGCGCACGCGAATTCTCTTTTCGTCTCGATAATTTCGATACAAAAATAAAGAAAAAAAAAAGTATTTACATTTACATACATCTCTACAACACATGTCATGTATACACAATAAAATAATTTGGTTCAAGAATAACGCAGAACATCCAGTGTTCAAATTCAATCAATAATTTATACAACCCGATAAATAATTTGATAAATAAATTTTTACGATGACACGTCCAATTTAGAGAGCGGCGTAAACTCTAATCAATAATATCGCGAAAGAAAAAAAAAACAAATTATTTGTGAATGCGCGCCCGGCACGTATTACAATTGCAATATTCATAATTTAATTGTGTGAATTGTCTCTCGTTGCATCGCCGCATTCTTCTGCAGTTTCTCCGCTTCAAACGTCAAACAGCAAAGGATCCACTTTCGTCAAATGAACAATTATTAAACAAAACAACAGATCAATACAATATATCACTCAAGAATCACCCAGATTTGATATACATCTCACTTTTCCCTTCTTTAAAGTTTAATGCGACATGCTGCGTGAAAAATGCCTTTCACTTAATATCTTCTCCCATTCACTATTCGTAGATATATACATATCATGTATATGTTGTGTACATATTTTTTTTTTTTCATATGTGTACATATATCTTTAATATAGTCTGAGAAAGATAAATTTAATCTCAAGGTAACTGAATGTATATAAAATATCTCTGCTATACATATATATGCATATACATACGTACATACGTATATATATCAGAGATTTTTTCACTCAAAATTCTTAGTATCATATTTTCGGGATCCCGAAAATAAACTGGATTTTTTGCTCGACAAGTAAAACTGTTTAGTCTGAGCTATACAGAACTATATATATTTATATATGTGTACAAACACACACACACACATACATATATATAAATATATATACTTGCATCTATATATTATCCTCCTGAGTCGGTAAGCTGAAAGGCAATTTTCATACGCCTCTTTGCCGTACACGACATACAAAAAATACCACAGAATATACACATAGAATAACGAATTACATTGTTAAATTCCGAACAAAAATTCACAATAATGATGCCTCACGACAGTCCGCTCTTCTCTACTTATCTCTATATATGTATACCATTTTGCGTAAATAAAAATGATTTCGGTCTAAAATTATATTGCTAATAGGCGCTTCTTTTCTTCGCACGGGAGCGCGCTCGCCGCTCCCAGAAAAATTACGTGTTAGAATAAGGTAATTAGACTTCTTTTACTCACTAACGTAATAATTAAAAAAATCTGATTACTCTGAAAAATTCGAGATTACTTTTTAAAAACTGTTCCTTAGACAGTACATTTTCTATTTCGAACGCTTAACCGTGCTTCCGTTTTCGTTTCTTCTTTTTTTCACTGGTATACACCGTACGTTCCCGCGTGTACGCATTCTTTTTTTTCCACTCTTTTCCTTTTGTGATTTTAATTTAGTTTTTATCTCATCCGTATTATGCACTTTCGCCCACACTTAGGAGGGCAACTTAGGACCATCATCACATAATTCACCATTTCGCGATTAATGGAATTATTACGCATTAATTACGAGGTATGTTTAAGTCGAAAAATTAGCAGCACATTTACTTTTATTTTGATTATTCCACCTGTGTGAGTTTTGTATATCACATATTTTAGACATTTGTTCCGGTGTGTCTTGCAGATCTTCATAGTGTTTCCCGGCCTTTTCGTTCGTCTTCCGTCTCATTTTACTTCCTCGAGATTTGTACCGCATAGATTCGACAGGTCGTTCATCAACGAAGTTGCTTGATAATACGTAAACGATCGTGACGTGTGACCCGTTGGTTTACAGTCCTTTACTTTTCTTTTTTTTGTTGGTGAAATAATTTAAGATTTTCAGCTTTGCAATTCCGAGTGCAGTATTCGATACATGTACTGCTCGCGTTCCTTTTTATACACTGGATGCAGTTTCTTTTTATTAATTGTCGAGTGCAAATTTTATTTATACTTATTTATGCTTTACGTTCTTTCATTGTGGATTGATGCTACTGCAAAGTAGATAACACGACTGTATTATCCGCTCTCAGCGTTACTACTGTTTTGCGTTCGATATACACAATTTACATTCCGGATACATTGTTTCACACTGTGCGAATTTAAACATTCGTCTTATCTACGTTATCGCGATTTCCGTGTTAGAGTTTTAAGCAGTTTATTAGGGCGTATTACGAGGCGTTGAATGTCATTATGGCGTATACACATGTTTTTCTTCCTTCTCCCTTTTGTTTTTACAGCACTGCACTTCCTTGTTATATGAAGATTTTAAGGATAGTAGAACCTCGATAAAAAGGGTCACGTGAAAAGTTCGATTTACGATTAGCCTAGCGTTTCCCTCGTTTACACATTTAAATTAATTTGATATACCTAATATGATACTGTATGTTTTACACACATGAGGGCTTTCTTTGTTATTTTTATTACTATCGCCTTCTTGGCAATTCGATTGCCGAATTCTTTATTATCTTTGACCACAGAACGAAACAACCCTTTCTTTTAAAAATTCTTAACAAGAATTAATTAAAGATAAATAACACTTGCAATAAAATTAATACAGGTCCTTTTGCAATAATCATAATTTTAATAGACTCAGAAAAAAATAACCAATCCGATTAGATGCTCTCAAGATGTATATAAATTAGTGGATAAATAATTTATCTTCGTAAAAAATTATATTATATATAATTCGCGTAATGTCATACAATAAGTATGAAAACGGAACATATTCTCGTAAAAATAAAAGCTAATCATATGAGTGACAAATGATGGCAATTTTGATAAGGAAGATAAATGTGACAGTAATATTATAATATTATGGTTAAAATGATATTACTGGCACATACATATGGTTTGCGTGAATTATATTACACTGTAATATATCATGTACTAATAACAGAAATAAAATTATCGAATTTCTTTAAAGAATAACAATCACGATATAATCGACGATATGAGCGAAGATCATAATAAAGAACTCGGCAATAGATTTTACTTACGGTTCTAAACATTGTTTGATTGTTTAAATTATTTTAGGTTAGTTCCTAGTTGACCATAAGTGTATGCGATTCCATGGGCGCCGCACTATCGTACAACGTATCCGTATCTTGCGTAGGCTCACCCTGCAGCTGACATTGATTGCTCAACGTTCCGGCACCACAATCGCAAAAAAATCTAGAAATATTAATATACACACGATTACATTACGATTACTTCATTTACAGCGAAAGCGCGCTTAAATAATGCACGGAGTCAAGCTCGTGCGAGCTCACCGATCGTGTCTGATGAATTCCACATCGTGGCCAGCGTGACAAGTTTTTATACAGTTGACGCATATCGCGTTCCGATCCGTCGTGTTGCACGTTTGACAACGGTAGAAGTCGTGCATGGGGAAGGAAGTGTACGAGGAGATTTTGTATAAACATTGGCCATTCCCAACCGCTTTCTCTACCGCGTCTTGATTATTAAATATTTTATTGCCTAAAAAAATGAGAAAGAAGAGCGTGCGATAATTCTTCGTTTAGAAGCGCCGGCGGCTGGCCACCGGAAGTGAGTATTTACCTCTAGTCGTCGGTTGTACCCCGCTTGCCAGACACAGACCGCCGAATCGATTATTGAATATTTGATTGAATTCCAAGGTGGCGGTGGCGTTGTTAGTTATTTCGACGCCGGCTGCCAAACCATCGAAAATCCGGTTTCTCCTCAGAATCGGCTGCGATTGCGTTGATATAAGCACGCCCGCTTGCGCGTTGCGCAATATGTCATTCTCCTCTAAAATACCTGTATCGAGACGCACGAATTACAAGTCTGTTCTTTTAAATGAAATGCGTTCATTACATCTGCATACAAGAATTTCTTCATTTTTATTGTATTCTTTATGATAAAAGTTTAGAGATTATAAAATTATCATTAATTTATAAATTGAAATAATTACGTTTGATTACTTGCAATTACTTTGATTGTATGAAGCTTTCTAGTCAGCATAAATTTGAGTAAAAACAGGAAAATGTGTTTAACTGAATATTTCAAGAGAAAGATTTTTAAAAATTTTACTACTTATGTAATATTTATTGTTAGTCAATGACCAAAATTTCACTAAAAAGAGAGAACGTCTTTACCTTTGCCTCCGTTAAATATACAGATTCCGCCGTCTCGTCCATCGTATATTTTGTTCCTTTTAAGAGTTGGATTGCTGTCAGTCTTAATCCAGACGCCAGCCATTGCATTGTCAAAAATCTCATTTTGTTCGAGTAAGCCTAAGCCGCTATTATACACTAGAACGCCGCCGTTTTGTCCTCCCCATATCTTATTACCACGTATTACCGGATTACTGCCAGTCCTGGAGGAGTAACACACATTTTTAACCGATTCTTATATTTAACCTATATCAAAAACTACTAAGCTTTTTCAAAATGAGAATTACCTTATTTGTACTCCTGAATACAAATGATTGAAAATATCATTGTCCTCCAATTTCCCGTGACCATTGTCATAAAAATACACACCAACTTGTTTGCCACTGTGAATTCGATTTCGCCTTAAAACCGGCGTCGAACCCGTTGTGATCCACACGCCTGCCAAAGTATTAGCGTACACCTCGTTCTCCTCTATCAAGCCCTGGCCCTTTTCGTGCACGTAAATGCCGCCGTGCTGACCATGATGTATCTTATTGTGTCGGACGATCGGATCCGAGTTTGTTCTGATTTGTATCCCAGCTAGTGCATTGCCGTAGATATTGTTGTGCTCAATCAAACCTCTACCTTCGCCGAATATATACACTCCACCTTGATGGCCATTGTATATTTCGTTCCGACGTATAGTTGGGTTAGAGTTCGATGTAATCCATACACCAGCAAAATTGTTCGAATGAATCTTGTTGTCGATAAATTGGCCCAGACCGTTCTCGTGCACATAGATGCCACCGGTCTGGCCATGATGAATCTCGCAGTGAACAACAGTAGGATTAGCCCCGGCTTTCACCTCGAAACCTGCTATCCGATTGTTGTGAATGTCGTTAGCCTCAAAGTAACCGAGCCCGTTATCGAACGTGAATATTCCTACATCGCGACCGTGATGGATGTGATTTCGTCGCATGATAGGATTCGCGTAATTCTTCACCCAGATGCCAGCGAGGGCATTCCGCGAGATCTCGTTGTCCTCGTATGTGCCCTGAGCGTAGTCGGTCACGTACAATCCGACATTCTCGCAATCCGATATGTCACAATTCTTCACTAACGGATTGGCACCCACGCCCGATACGCAGACCGCTGCACCAACTGGAAAGTGAAAATATGTATGATAAATAAAATTACCACATTCATTTGCATTATATATCGAATAAAGTGGAAATATTGAAGATAAATTGCTTTTTTTGCATATTTAATGTACTACAAAGATTGTGTACATTAAATAATCATAAATCTTATAATCATATTTTATTATTATAAATAATTAAATTTTATTATAAAGTCATAAAGATATATTTCAATTTTCTTTAGAGGATAATTTCAAATAATAATGGTTTTTTTTAAAGCATTAAGCGTACACTTACCAACACTTGAGCTTCTGATGATGCAGTGGTCGACGGTGGGACTGCAATTTTCACCAACCTCCAAACAATAATGCTTATGATGGGGCACCGTACTCGTGACGTCGGGCGTGAATTTTAACGTGAGATGCCCGGCGTAAGCGCGTTTTGCACCCTCTACAAACATAACCGTCGACTCGCTCTCTCGTTCTAGAATGACGGACTCTGCGACATTTCCTGGCGCGGCACCAATCAATGCTACATCGCTGTCGATCACAAGAAATTCGCCTCTATATGTACCAGCATGTAGAAAAACTAAGTGTTGTGTCGAAGTGTCTTCCCCATTCGTTTGTGAATTGCTGTTACAACAACCCTGGCCGCCCGCAGCTGTAGTGCCGCTGTTCGCCGAGGCGCCGCTGTTGCTTCTGTACTCGTCGACGTAGTCCAGTGCACCCTGAACCGTGTTGAAATACGGCAGATTGCGGCCTTTAAACTTTAAATCCTGAAAGCCAGGCCGCACATGCACGCCTCTGTATAGCTGCCTGAAACTTTCCTTCCACGGATTCTGGTACTCGGAATCGTCCGGCGAGACAAATTCGAATTTACACGGCGCTGGATTGAACAACGGCAGGTCGTACTCATAGACTTGTTGGTACAGCGACTTCCACAGTTCCGTATCATTCGCAATCACTTGGAAACGCTTGCAGACTTGCGAGACACGGCAAAGATCTTGCTCCATAAGGTAATTGAATATCGTGAGTAGGACTTCATCTGGTAGCTCATACTGGAGGTAATGCGCCGCCGTATTTGTATTTATACCTGCCGTGAGAAATCAAAGTTAGTGAAGTCTGGGGATCAGTGGACTCAGAATCGAATTTCTGAAGATCCAAAAGAAATGGGCCATTAGGATTTTTGCATGTATATCATGCTGGGTATTAATATTTATGATATATTTATCATTATGTTAATTTTTTGTCTTTCGACACATAGAGCAGTTTCTAATTCGACACTCGTCGAACGTTAATAATCGCCTTGAGACGTACCATCTGTGGATAACGAACACGTCCGTCTCGGTCGTTTCCTCGCCGGCAAAGACGACGAACCGAAGGTAGCGGCAATGCCACCCGATGGCGGAAGGGCAGAACTCGTGCCAGGCGCCGGATCGGGATGCGGTGGACTTTTGCGTCTCAGATCGTACGGCGACGAGTGCAATTGAGGTGACGGTGAGGGAGCGGCCACTCCGGATACACTAGGGGACGAGCCTCGTCCACCACTTCCGCCGACTCCACCGCCAGCTGCTGTTGAAATGTGCAGATTGGATGTTGGACATGGCAGCTCGACTAGCTCGGCTAAAAACAAAATGTGATCATTAGAAGAAAGAAGAAAGGAAAGCAGCGAAGCTTTTTTAAAAAATCTCACACAGATAAAATCTCTCTGCAAGTTCTCTAAAAGGAAAGATAATCGTTTTAGAGAAGGAGGTTTTTTCATTCTTGTCTGTCCGCAGATTTCTAGAAATTTAATTTGAGGTATAGAAAGCAGCCTCTCTCTCTAATATACATTCTCAGTGTGAGCATGAACAGTCTTGTATAACATATTAATACAGCTTGAAAATAAAATTGTAGCTACATGTGCAAACATTCGCTATCTGCTGTGTAATTTAAAGTGAGCCAGAGACCATTAGAGAAATTTGCATGGTGACACAAGGTGACCTTGTTTTACAAATACCGCGGCATAAATTGTGAGATAATATAATGTCGCAAGCCCGCAGAATCTGTTAATAGAGAGCAATGCTGCGATTACATGTACCACAATGTAATTGTTGACATTATGCAAATCTAATTACACATCAATGTGTGCGATGACGAAATCACGAACAACGAAAACGACACGCATGAGTTGCCGTTTCAATTCCTCTTTAAATACGTCGAAAACGTATCGCAAAGTCAAAAAGTACGTGTCGTACAATAGAACATCAATGCGCTTTCCCAATAACGCGCTTCCGTGTAACACAATTAACGGAACGCGTGAGCACGAACGCGATACGTTTCGTCTGACCGATCTCCGTTGCCGTGAGCCCGAAATTTACGTCGGGTGCTGACGGAGCACGAGCCTCCATTGACAGAAGTCCATTGACGGCCGGACCGTCTCTCTCCATTCATCGGCGAATCATTATCGCGTAGACACCACGGACACCACGCGAGCGAGTCGTCATCGCGCGCGGCTCCGTTCCGTTCCGTAAACAGCGCCTTGACGTTTCACTTTCTAGCTGGCCGCTGCCGACAGCACGCACACATGCACACGCGGTGAACAGCGCGCAGCGCGAGCACGGGAGGGCGCTGCTCGTGGGATCCACGAGAATGCCCCCGTCGATTTTGGGGGGGCCGAGGATCTACTCTCGATCACGGTTTCCGGGTCACACTCGCCGAGTCCTCTCGCGAAAGTGGAGCACACACCGGCAGTTCGTCACTCGAGACGCACCGGCGGCGGCGCCGCCGATGCCGCGTAACCGACGTCGGCTCCTCCCTCCCTCCTCCTCTTCATCCTCCTCATCCCTTTCATCACTCTTTTTTTCTCTCCTTCTGCAAAAAAGCTCCTTTAAATGTCTTGTCTTCCGATGAGAAACTCCATGGGCGATTTAACTTATTCGGAGATCTTAAGAATCGCGAGCACCTGTTACGATTAAACCGACAGCAAGATTCTGTCGGATAACATCATTTTTTATTGTTATCTAATCTCGCTTTAACAAATCCAAATATCCGAATACTCGAGCGCTAATCTAGACGCCACTTAATTATCACTTGAGTTTAATTAATTAATATTCAATGTATAATTCTCAAAAAGAATATATATTGCTTTTTACATTTGTAAGAGTTTCAAGTATCATCCTGGCGCGACAATAATTTAAATAGCAATTAAATCTCCCCAAATATTTGATACGAATATCAAAATTGTAACGGTCTCAAGAATATTTGCTCACTCGTCCTCCCATTCTGCCTCTGTTTTCTCGCTCCTGTTCTCCTCTTCTCTCTCTCTCTCTCTCTCTCTCTCACGCTTCTTCCTCAGCCGCTCTCTCCCCTCTTTCGGACCGCCGGAAAATTCGGCACCGATCGACGTGTATCTCGCAAGCTGCGCTGCGTTCCAGCCGGATCGCTGGCGATTCGGAAACAAGGAAAGAGAGAGGAGAGAAAGGGAGAGAGAGAGAGAGAGGGAGGGAGAGAGAGAGAGAGAGAGAGAGAAGGGAAACAGATAAAAAAGAAGAACGCGGGGATGGGCTGCGACTCCAGAGCCAGCATTCCGGCGGATTGATCGCGAAGCGGACGGATCGCGAATCGATACGATCGGGACGTATGGTGGTACCGCTCACGCACAAAAGCAAACGTTCTCCAATGGAGAGCGGGGGAACTTTGCTCTATCGCGATATTGCGTTGCAATAAGGGTCGTCGCATTCCCCCGGCGGCGGCGGTATCGCCGGTGGGGTCGTTCAACCCTTATTATATTATAACCCGGAGACACACTCGGCCCCGCGATACATGTTATTGCAACGGGGATCACCCATCCTCTCCCCCTTCCCCCTGCGTTTCATTCGTTCACTCTCCTCCTCGTCGCTTGCCTCCGCGAAACGGACTTTGCGATTTGACGATTCGCGCTCATTCAAGGCTGACGGGATCCGGCGATTTAAACGGCGCTCGTATGCACACCATTGTTTACCCGGACGGCACCCGCGGCACTGTATGTGTGTGTGTGTGTGTGTGTGTGTGTGAGAGAGAGAGAGAGAGAGAGAGAGAGAGAGAAAGAGAGAGAAAGATCACCGCGTCGTCGCGGAAAGAGAATAAATAAAAAAAATAAATAAAAAATAAAAAGAAAGTGTCGCAACCTTCCGGGTCCGCGACCGTGTCGTTCCCCGTGGACGCGCAGCCGCCAATCAGAAATTATTCACAAATATCGAAGAGCAATATGGCCGTTAGTAGCTGCCAATCGAAAATTGCCCGCAAATCCGAAAAGCGATTCGCGGACACGAGCACGGGCACGGGCGGCCCCGCGAGGTCCGGGAAGCCGAATGATCGCGTTCGGTTGACAGCACTGACGTTCGACTGTCAAACGCACGACTGTCATCTTAATGCGAGTCTCCTTCAGCTGCTACACTGCCCGGAGTCCCTTTGTCGTTGCAGCTGTGCGACGTGCGACCCAAGCCGCGTCGCTCCGATTGACATCGGAGTTTTGCCACATCGAACGCACATTCGACGCTACCTAACCTTAGCTGCGACGACGCGTAGAAATGCTCGGGACAGCTAGATACCAAATTAGCAGGCAGCGGTTAGCGAATGTTTAGAACAGATTGTTTCTTACTAATGTCAAACCTAATGTAACGGTTACACCTGATTCTCGACTTCTCTTCCACTTTTCTCTGCGGACGCGGACAGAGTATATATACAATATATGAGGTCACCTCTTTTAGTACCTTTCCAACAAATACCAAGTCGTTCCGAGCGAGAGAGCGAGATTTCGGAAGAGAGCTAGAGAACGCGAGGATCGTGGGAGAGAAAGGCGTCGGGGAAAGAAATCGTGGAGAAATGGGCGGATAGAGCGGAGCGAGGGCGAGAGCAGGAAACGCGACACGCGTGTGTGCATACGCAGGCCGAGGAACAAAGGCAACAACGATGGAGATGGCGGAATCCGGAGAGCACCCTCGGGAACGCGGGACACAACGGCGTTTTGACGGTCGGGACGAGACGAGACGAAACAGAGAGGGATCGAAGCAGAGCGACGGCATCGCGGCCGACGAGATCCTGGACTCTCGTCCCCGTCTTTGTCCGTCTGTCTGCTCGCTCTCGCTCGCTCCCTCTTCGTTCACTCGTACGCTCGTTCGTTCGTTCACTCGCTCCTTCCTCGTCGCGCTCGCTCGCTCGCTCATTCGCTCGCTCGCTCGCTCGCACGTTCGCTCACTCGGCTTACCCGTTCTCAGCACGAGACCGTTGTTCCTGTTTTTTCGACGCGACCTCCGCGGGTAGCCGCGCGTAGACGACGAAAACGACGCGCTCGGCATCTTCGTG
>QKQZ01053124.1:0-48741 GCA_003595255.1 Solenopsis fugax
TTTAAACCGTGGTTTAAATCGTGGTTTAAACCATTTGGTTTAAACCATGCCAACCCTGTTATATACTACTTGTAACTTTGCAAATACACCTTTGCGATATATATGTGTTTGGAAGAAGGTTACATCTATATCGCATTAGATGTTAGTAACGAGTAGTTTGATAGATTTGGAGTTGAATTATAGCTGTATAGGTAACAACATACGAATATATATTATATAAATTTACTAATATTAAATAAAATTCATTTTCCTTAATTAAAATTGGTAAATTGCTACGCTATTGTAGGTAAATTATGCATATGATCGTATTTTTTATATCTTAATAACATTCACAACAAAATAAAATTTTATAAGAATAAAAAGAAAATAAAAATTTAGTTGATCTTTGAAGAATTTCAATTAAAACTTTTTTTTTTGTTTTTTTTTAAGTAAAGAAGATTTGAGACGTTCCTCTAAATTAGTATCAATTTTCATTTTTGCGGATAGTTACGAGAAGAATCTATTCAATATCATTTAATATTAAATAAATTATATATATATATATATATATATTCAATTACAGAAAGATACTTGTAATGTCTGATAGATAATAACGTTGTTTATTCCGTCGTTTACTTAAATCACGATAGCATCATGACATTCTCTACAACAAGCAGCTCACTCGTGATTGTGTATCGTCCTGAAAAATAACCCGCGATAGCAATCAGTCGCCACGAATTTTACGTTCGCGTATGTACGTGATGCACTTTCGAGTGCGCTTGCAGTTTCGGTGTAACGCGCCGATTAGCGTGCGTTGAAAATAACTCTACGTGATTTACCGACGACTCGCACACTCGCAATTCCCTCCTGCGCTGTTACGGTGTACCGTGTACAATTATACGCGCAATTATCGCGTCCACGTGCAGTATGATACATGGAAGGCGCGAGCTCTCGCATGGGGCACGTACATTCTAATCTGCTATTCTGCCGGAGCTTTCGTCGAGGTGATCCGAAGGGCTTTCGGAAGACGCGACGCGAAAAGAAGCGACGAATAGCCACCTTGGCCGAGGTGCTTAACGCGGCCCCACAGTTTGACGAGGGTGCATGTTACAGAGGGCGGGTAGAGAGGGAGATTAAGGGAGGTTGGCCATGACGTCACTGAGTTGCAATCATCTGGGTCAGGACAGAGTCTGACCTACTTGGGTGCCGCCCCGACGGACTCCACGTGCATACGTACGCAACCTTTGCATGCCACGCGGATGTTTTTCCGCTGCGATTGCCTATCAGTGCGCCCGAAATTTCCCAGTCTTGATTGAAATCGCAAAATTCCATAAAATTCCATAAAAGACGTGCGTTTTATAAATAAAAAAAAAATAAAATAAATGGTAATTCCGAATCGTTCCAAAGTTTTTAGCGTAAACTGTATTATTTTGACAGTTTCTTCTCTATCATTAAAAAGGGAAAGTAAAATCGATGAACATGCTGAAAAACTTAAAGTAGCTTTTTACAGTTACTTGAAAATTTATCGTACGATTTTCACTTCGAAAAGTAGAAGCGACTTTGAAATACTTGTGAAAAATTCAGGTGCATGTTACGTCGCGCCAGAAATATAAATTGATCTTCGTGTTAGGGAAAAGAGTGGAAATGATATTTTTGAATACGTGCCAAAATTTTTTAAACGGCTCTTGCATCTCTTCGCGATCACGTCTCGCTGCGGGAGCAAAAGAGACCGTGTCATGTCGTCGATTCATCGATCTCGTGCTATAATACGACAACGTAATCTCATCGCGCCAGCAATTCAGCCGAGTTTCATAATAGCACAAGCATCGATTTGTCCTCAAGCTGCGCCACGCTTTGATGTTATCCCGCGAGAGACACAAATTATTTTTCCGTCGCACATCTCGATTTTTCTTCTTTTCCTGCTTTCTCTTTGATTGAATGCCACCGTCAGTCATACGTATTTTTACAACGGCGCGGCGAGCGCAACCATTTATTAGAAAAATCCACGTTCGACAATTTAATCTCGACGTGACATTTAACATGTTTAACACATTTCTCTCCGTCGCAATGAACAGCGATGGATACTATGAACACACGGCAAAATTTTACCCTTCTAATGATGAATTAATCGATATAAATTTATAGCTTCTCGCAATGAATTGTAAGACTATATAAATTGTAAGAATATATACATTTTAAGAAATCTAATTAGAAGCTTTTTGCACGATAACTTTCGAGAAATGTCAGTTGAAAAATATTTGATTTTGCCACACCCCGCGCCATTAATGTATTAAAACACAATGAACACTGGAGCGTGCGACTCTTTTCTAGTCATATATTAAAGTGCAATTGAAGAACGGAATCGATCGCTGTCGTCGGAAAACGTTAACGCCAGTTCTTTTTTTAATCTTCCGTACAGAATATAGAATAACATCAGTAAGGTCTTTCCTCTGGATATAAAACTCGCGAACTCTAGTGTTATCAGTATTCAAAGTGTTACCGCTGCCTCGAGAACTGTATCTCTCTCTCTCTCTCTCTCTCTCTCTCTCTCTCTCTCTCTCTCTCTCTCTCTCTCTCTCTCTCTCTCTCTCTCTCTCTCTCTCTCTCTCTCTCTCTCTCTCTCTCTCTCTCTCTCTCTCTCTCTCTCTCTCTCTCTCTCTCTCTCTCTCTCTCTCTCTCTCTCTCTCTCTCTCTCTCTCTCTCTCTCTCTCTCTCTCTCTCTCTCTCTCTCTCTCTCTCTCTCTCTCTCTCTCTCTCTCTCTCTCTCTCTCTCTCTCTCTCTCTCTCTCTCTCTCTCTCTCTCTCTCTCTCTCTCTCTCTCTCTCTCTCTCTCTCTCTCTCTCTCTCTCTCTCTCTCTCTCTCTCTCTCTCTCTCTCTCTCTCTCTCTCTCTCTCTCTCTCTCTCTCTCTCTCTCTCTCTCTCTCTCTCTCTCTCTCTCTCTCTCTCTCTCTCTCTCTCTCTCTCTCTCTCTCTCTCTCTCTCTTTCATCTTTTCCTCGCGATAAAGTCACTATCGTGCTTCACTTTCGCACTCTTTGCTTACGCTCGGAATAATCCGACCTTTACAAAGAGAATCGCTCGCGCGACTTCCCGACGACTCGGGAAGCACCTTGAAGCTTCTCTCGAGCACCTCGCACTACGGCGGAACGTGCGTCTTGCAAAGGTCACGGTTATTGCGACCGTCCAAGTAACGGTACGGAGGCCGAAGATGTTTTTCCGAAGTTTCTCACTGCTGACTGCCGCGTTAAGAATTTAACGAGCTGCACCGGCTTCGCGTGATTATTATCGGGTTAATTAAAAGTGCGAAAGAAACTTGAAAAGCTCCCGCAGATTTTATCGTCCTCCGCGTAATTTTCTACCCACGCAGTTTCCACGAAAGCGGCACCTCCGATGAGTTTATCCGGTGCCATCGAGTCCTCGATCAGCTGAGGAGAGCGTACCTTGTCAATAGTATTTAATGAAAATACAGCGTGGTAATGAATAAACATGCATGGTTGACGTCTCTTGCGGGGGATGACATTCCGCTGCACAAGTGTTCGCATGCATCTCGTAGAATTATCGCGATTTATTGAACACTCTCGTGTTACGTTAAATTAGTGCATGCATGAGCATGAGAGCAGGCGAGATTTTTCGTGGAAAAGTTTTTCCTCTGAATTTTTGTCATCCACCGTTCCATTTTACTGTTTTTCTTTTAATAGGAAAGTCCCGTTTCGTTTGCGCAATTGTGAGAATTTATTATGCGGATGAGGGCTATGCCAGTGGCATTTAATAAAAGAGTTGAACGGCTTGTCTTTCTTTCAGTGAAAATACAACGTTTGTCTCGCTACTAGTTTGCCATTAATTCAAGCATGCACCGAGAGAAAAAGAGAGAGAAATTTTCATATTCCTCTGATTTTATTTTTATCGGAAATCCTTTCTAAAAAAGGCATGTAAAGAATATATCGAAGTTATTGTCGCTTTTCCGCGATGCTGACTCTGGTTCTCTCGCTGCGCCAACTTCGTGAGCAGCTGTCATCGCGGAGATCACGTATTTTGACTATGTGTATTGAGGGGTTAATAGTGTAATATTAAATTTGTAATTAGTATGAAATTAAGTAACATTAAAAGTCTTGTAGCGCGCGCCTATTTTGTCTAGTTCTTGTAAAAGAAGAAAATTGACATTTCTTAAATTACAATATTATTTCTGCATGCAAATTAAATAGCCAAATTTTTTAATTCAAAATTTGGATGTGTGAAATATCAATATTTTTTACGTGCATTTAATGTTGGAAAGTAACATACTAATTTGCACATATCGTTTCCTATTTCTACGGCAATATCGAATAGTCGATCCTAATTTTGAAAATTTATGTGTTACACACGGGGCTTTAATGAACCTGTGCTCTATGTAAAGCTACTTATCCGTAGAAGATTAAGCATTTTGAGGGCGTTTTACTCAAATAGATATAGACTTGAAATTGGCAAGCGCAAAATAGGGAATGAAACTTCGCTCTTATCGATTCCGGGAATCCAGTTATTTGATAAGAATCAGATGTTTCAACACATAGACATCATTGCATTTTTATATTTAAATTTAGACGTCATCTTAACTACATTATGATTGTATGCACCTAAAAAATATCATAATTTTCACAGAATTTATGATTCTTATTAAAAATTTAAAAATTAGTTTTTTTTGTTTCTTTTTTTAAATATATATACATTTTATCTACTTAATATTTCTGCTGTAAATGTGTACATGTATGTATGTGCATAAAATTTTAAGTACTGTAATCAGAGAGAGAAAAAATCTTTGTAATTAGTAGAGGAAAAGAGAGAGAGAGAGAGAGAGATTGAATTTTTATTTTTCTAATTATGATTTAATTTCCTCATAGTTCTTTTTTAATTATTTTTTCTTCTGCTGTACTCTCCTAACCGTGCCTGCGTTTTTACAAATCCGGTATTAACCTTTAGCATTGTAGTCTTCAAATAAAGCTGTTTAATGTACAATGGACCAACGATTTACGTTTCCACGAATGAAGAATATGATACACGAGAAATATCCTGGGGCTGATTATCAAACATAAATTAGCACGCATGTTTTATCATGGCAAGCTATACAGAACATTTCATAATATTTCTTGCTTGTATTCAAGTCCAAAGAAAACACGTCCAAAAGTCCAAAAGCTCAGGAATTCGAGTCGAGTTCATAGAGAAATAAAATTGGAGGGAACTGAAAACGGAATAGTTATGTAACGAGTCTAGATGAAACTTTCACTGCAAACCGCGAGGGAAAATGGTTTTCTTGTCAACTACCCTTTACACACCATGCTTGCTATAGAGCTTGTGAAATACTGCACGTGTTTCGTCGCTGATGTACGCTTATTAGAGGAGTTTTGGATCAGTTGTAACTGGAGACAAATATAATATCCGTGACAACTCGTGCTTAATTACAGCATACAGATTGAGATATTACGCGGAAAATTAGCAAAATGTCAAAATTCTGTTACAAGATAAGCTGTATAAAATATATGAAATCGTTATTATAACTTATTTCTTTCTTTAATCAAATATTATTCGTTTTAACTTTTTAATTTTTTATATTCAATACCTTTACGATATTAAATACGGCATTAAATGTTAATTAATGATAATTACAAAATTTATTCCTCTTTAAAAGTAATTGAATCATAAGCTTTACTCATTTATTTTATCGCGGTTATATTCTAATTTCCAAGAGCTTATAGATATAAATTTACATTAGAGAAAAATCAACTTAAATTTGTTATTTCCATAAATAATACATATTTTGTTAGTCATTCTTTTCAGAAATTATAGTGAATTAATAAAATCGTCGCATCATTATTCACTTGCAACATGTTAGAGTTTGTCATAATTAACATATAGCAAATAATAAAATCTAATCATAATAATATAGTTTATATATTATAACAAGTTCCGTATTCTTGTGTGAGTTTTTTACAAAAATAGATACGAACAGAAATGCAAAATGCGAATTAGTAATTAAATAAATCGCGGTCGTCAAGAGACGAGATATATTAATAATCGCGTCAGAAACTAGGCGTTCTTACCTTGTTTCTGCACAATTGCACAATGCAACAAGTTACAGTTTGCATTAATGTAATATTATGAAACTTTCTCGCCATCTGTATGCTGTACTGTCGATAAAGGACAGCACGAAATCATAATTGCACTTGACCTTGCGTCATCGCTCGGAGAAGGACGTATTGACCTCTCTCTCTCTCTCTTCTATTTTATAACATTTATAATAAAATATTTTTAACTAAACAAACCATGAAAATTATTTTTTTTTAACGAGAAGCACAAATATTGAGGCAGTTACAAAAATGAATGAAAGTATATTCTAATAAAAAATTATCTGAAACGTGACAAGGGAAGATTTCGTTTTTCCCTTAACGTTTCAGCCATTCACTTACGAGAAAAAACTGTAACGCACTTCGTGTTCGTGTTTTTTTTTCGTTCTTTTTTCCCTTCGGCTAATTTGTCATTCGAACATTGCTCGTGCGACACGAAAGGAGATTTCGAGCACTTTCTACGAGACCCTTTCGTGTTTTCACTGTCGACCTGGTGATCGTGTTTTTGATCCCCTATCGTGGAACGAAACAAATTGCTCTGTCGTCGCGACGCACAACGAAGGGCAAACATTATTTCCCATAGGTCGTGCCACGTGGAGAATGACCAACGCTGGTAATACTAGCCAACTGTAGTTATAGCTTTCCCCGAAACTGTGACACCGAAGCACCGGGACACGGCGACCCAAAAGTGTTTCACTACAATATCGTTATACACCCTATGTGAACTGTTTCGGAAAGTTGAATGAACATTGTGGTGTACGGAATCGAGAGTTGCTCAGATCGAACGAATAACAGAGTTCTGCCCCGCGTGACTAACGAGTTGCCAATAATATTTGACTACGTCACTGTTTCTATTTTGAAAACTCATTTAATGTTGTTGAGTATTATCCCCAATATACCGTATAAATCGCGTTTACTTTAGAAATACCGATATAAACCGATCTTTGAAAATGTCTTGTTAATTATTCGAATTATTATATTCATATATTATATTATTATATATTCGTTTGTATTGATATTTGAAAAGCGATCGGCGCATTTGTATAATATAAATAGTTTATACACGCAGTGTAAACAATATAAATGTGCTTCTCTCTCACAATCTGCGTTTTACATGCTGTACACTCTGCATTTGCGTGTTGAAATTTTTAGAGGAACGTATAACCAACGTTTACCTTACACGAGGCGCGTCGTTGAATGTGCAATGCAAGTTCCGCTAGTGGCAGTATGCATTTGTTATTTGAATTTTGCATACGGCCCTTTCCGTTATATCATAATTCTTTCAACCGTGATATACGGGAAAGTATCGAGAAAAAGATAAGGTACGCGCAGAGTAATTCGCTCGTGTGTAATGGCATAATTCAAGCGAACGAACTCCGGAAACAAACAAGCGAGTAGCTGGCACGTTGTGCAGCTCGGACCGGGTCGCGTGTACGGAAGTTTCGTTTCTGGTTCGTAGAGGAGGTAATCGAGTTTTGGTTGTGCTTAATGGATCGTCGATATACCATTAATTAGCGTTGCAATTTCTCCTTCGAGAGGTCTATTCGTGCGGACAATGAATTCGCCGCGACGTGGGCCGATCTCAAGGAGACACGTTTACCGCACGCAATAAATCTATCGACGCCGAGGAATGATAAATAAAGTAAATATTTCGTGGCGCGGCGGAGACAACATTTAATAAAGTAATAATTTATTACCACTTACAAACTCGATTAACCATACTTGGATACCGCGCAAATTCCTCCTGATTAATAATTCGTGTTGTCCGTTAATTAATTCTCTCGATAAGCTGGTACCGGGAATCCCTTTGTTCTGATACAATTCCATAGATCATTACAACGATTTTACCAAGAAAAACGGAATGCGACATTAATTAGTTCTGTGAGAAGTGGGCTATATTTTTAGGCACACAGAAAATGAATTTCCCGAATAATTCTGAATTCCACAGTCGGGTTATAATTTCACTGGTGTTGATATTGATTGGATCACCGTGTACAGAGTTTATTTTCGCCTATCACGATGTCCGCGCATTTCTGTAACCGAATTTGGACGCGAACGGCGACGCCGAAATGCTCAGCGGGAATCCCAAATGTTGGCGCGATAATCATTTACCTCGTTCTAATCGATTAAGTGTAATTAAATTCTGCAAAGTAATATCGTTTGGGGGAAACATGGAGAACCACGAATGGCAAATGTGTTGTCGCGATTGGCGCAATCTCTGTCGAAAAGTTTAATTAATCGTCGGGATAATCTATGCGTCTCGATACCGCGTCGATAAATTAACTAATATTAATTAACTGATAAGTTTCATCCGCATCGATTTTGCACGGACAATAAATTTCAGCGCGTGTCATGTGTCATGCCAGCTTACAAGCGAAGCGAGCGTGTATCAAGTGATCTCAGAGGATCCATTTCTTCTGGAGAAACTTGTTTTCAACGTCATTTATATATCGGCGCTTTTGCAAGTGTCGATCGAAGCTCGTCGTCAAAGACATTTCTGTGGAAATGCGCGGCTTCCTGTACGGGAATTTCTCGCGTCTCAAGGTTGCAAACGCTTTTTATCATGTCAGGGAACAATCGCAACGTGCGCTGCGGGGTGTCCTTCTTTTATTCATCGTAGTTGCTTCCTTCCCGAGCTGGTCTTTCGGTTTATATATGCCACCGTCGTGTCTCTTTTCTTTCATAAGCAGCAAGACGTTTGCTGCTTAGGAAAAGAAACGCGTCACGATCTCACTCGGTGTCTTAATGAATTTTTTTTACCGCGCAATTGACGATGCAGTCCAGCAAAAATGCTGTTTGAAGGCCGTTATGTCGACAAGGCTACGAGTTATTAATGATGTTAAATTTTATTTATTTTGTATAACGATTTAATGAACTTGTTTTATGATTTATCTAACGTTTTTAATAAGTTAGTCGTTATGTTTCAAAATCATTGCAAAATGTTAAAATCACTCTAAGTAATTTAATTTTCACGGATTAAACCGCAATGGTACAAATTAGCTTCAGACGCATTTAGAAATCTTTTTTGTTAAGCTATCTAAATCGAAATTTTACTCTTATTTTTTATTCCAATTAGATTTTTTGAGTTCCTACTTTATGCCTCAAAATGATAATTGGAAAAATTTCTCAATTTGAGATTAAAAAGAAATTTTCGACAAAACCTCTTAAAACTCTACAGATCTTATTATAATCCATAGATTAAGTATAATATCAAAATAGGTCTATTTAAGTGTTTAAAGTATTAAAAGAAGTCTGTTGGAATATTTGAAATATCAAAGTAGTTGAGGTCAAAAAAGTAAGAGTAAAATCTCGACTCGGGATATTACTGATACAAATCACAATATTAGTGATGAAAGGAAACTTTCGCAGAGATGCATATCACGCTTTAACTTATACGATTGTGTCAGCGATATTATGTAATGTCGCGGCTTAGAACGATCGCAAAATGCAAGTTGTTTAGTTATTTATAAAGATTCAATTTCTTTTATTTAACCTTCTGCATAATTTTTTTGGTGTGTCTTCATCATCGATGTCCAATCTTTTACTCTTTTTCTTCGCCGAGAAAATCGCGGAATTAATTAAATTCCAAATTTTGCTTCCATGAAATTTGATGCTCGCTATTAAAAATACAGTTATTTCGTGTTTAATATACTTGATCCCTTTCATGATTTCCTTAATTTTTTGTATCATTTAGTTTATATCTATTTTTTAATCATTACTGTTATTAATGAGAGGAAGATGCCCATGACGTCCATCTTATTTTCTTTCACATTTTTAATGTAATTTTGAAACGAATTGAGTTGACAGACTCAAATAGGCTTTCGTTAAAGTTTCCGAGAAACTCTGGGAAAATCATAAGAAAATCGAACATGATCCGATTTATCGACATGCGCTGTGATACACAAGACATAAGTTCACGTGAAGGTTCTGCATATCAAAAAGCATATAAAAAACAGAACTTTATCGGAGTAGCTTCTTAATATTTTCCTTGAAGTTACTCGGATTACGTCGACACGGCTCGAAGAGTTTTGTGAGCGGAAGAAAAGTTGGTGAAATATGTCAAGTGGGAATATATTTCCTGAATATGCCCCGTTAAAGTTACTGGTACGCTTTCACATCTGTACAATTTTAACGCAACGCGATGAAAGGGAAATATTTCAATAGGCAACTCTCATGTCACAACGTTAAAATATATAACTTTAATACCGAAAGTTATAAAATTTATTCTCCTTTATGATTTCGCGCGCGTGTATATTGTCTATCTTTTTTCACAAATATTTTTCAAACCGTGATAACATTTTAATCTACCTACTGTTGTTTACGAGCGCGGCGAATGTCGTCTGACCTACTTTATACTTATACTACTTGCCAGACTGTAGTCATTTAGCGCTTACTTCTGGGAGGAGCAATTCCTTTTCACTGACGACACACATTCGTCTTAACTTCTAGATAATCCTCTTCTAGCATACTTTTGTGCGTGTGAAGACATAGACTTGAGTTATTGTCGCACTATCAAATTCCATTGTCCGAGTTACGATTATCGAAGTTATCATAACCAGATCATATATTTCGTATATAAATGATCTTACGCCGTGACGTTCTTGAAATGAGATATCTCGCATCATTTCTCAGATAAATTTATGATCCACGTTGCGAAAAAAAAGTTACATCTTATTGAAAGGCACATGATAGACAAATGGATTTAGACACACAAGTGAACATGCTTGTGTGTCTAAATCCATTTGTCACTTTAAATTGCAATTTTCTGTATTATATTTTTCGTTTCTGTTAACTTTCTAACAATATTGTCACTTGTGAGTCGCGCATATGATCAAGGACATTATTGCATCGTGATCATCTATTTCTGCATAGATATAATTCTGGATAGTTGAATTAGTACACTATAGGCTCGGTTGAATTAATGATTGCCAACTTTTCCGCGAAGTGAAATTTTCCAGTGAGCGTTCGCGACTATACCATTAGAAGTCTTGCTTCCCGGTAATGAACAAACTACGAAGTTTCGCACGTGCGATTCTACGCCCCGAGGGCAACTTTTACCTCTTTACGCAGCGAGTGAACATCCGAGCAGTGTTACGTCGTTAAACAGCCACCGTATCATGTTGTAGCGTATGTTTATCGAGTTTTACCTCGTGCGCGAATTATCTTAACGGTAGACAAACATTCGCCGCGGTGAGCTTAGCCGGTGGCAAGTAGATCCGCACAAATCTCCTGAATCGCGATTAATCTCGAGCTTTTACGTGAATAACGAGCGGACACAATCTCTCTCTGATCAATGCCACGGATTTCGCTCAAGAGTGAACTTTCGAGAAACATTTAGTTAGCATCATCCGTGCCTTGGTGCACCAGCACTACTTGACCGTAACTCGTCGATGAATCGTCTTAACTAAATTAGCTATGAAAGGAGCAAAATTATACAAAAGCAAGAGAGAGAGAGAGCTGGGAAATACGTCATATTATACGTCACGTAATTCAGTTTCATCTCGTGTCAAAGGAAGCGTCTTGTAATAAATCTATTTCTGGCGAAATTGTTTTTGTATTGACACATATTCAGTTCTGTTCTTAATTTTATCCGCCTGTCTATTGAACGTAATTTAAGTCTCTTTAGACATTCAAATTGTTATTTAAATTTCTCTCGTAGTCTTTTCGCGAGCGATATCCTTTATATAGCATATGAACTATAATATAAGCTTTCAATCTTCGGACAATTTATTACCAAAGGCTACGCCTCAAGCAATCCGTCGATGTAATATCACGAGATCAATGGAACGCTTATTATCCATTTCTGATACAAAGTATCAAGTTCTATGTATATTCAAGTAATAGTAAAACAAAAAAAATAAGATCACAATAGGAGCGACCATTGTCGTAAATACACACGGTTTTCGCAATCGATGTCCGTTGAACGGTTTTCTGTGTTTCTCACGGAGCACGATCGGATTGAAATCATCCCACAGCGGTGATTTATCGTGTAATCTAATCAAAATGAGATACGTCACGATCGCTCCAATTGTATCGTCAACCGGGAGCGTCGGCGTCGTTTATTCCCGTCCAATTATTTAGAATCGGATAGTTTGTTCGAATTAGCAAAATCATTATTGTCAGTACTGTAAGAAAACTCTCCGGAGATGAGACATTCTTTGTAAATTACACGGATCACGACCGGCTGACGAAAGAGAAGAAGAAGAAAGAGAGAATACGTGCAGACTGGAAAAGAGAAATGATATTCAAGCGAGGGGTCGTCAACCGGCGCACGTTCTCTGGCAGGAAATCGCAAATGGGATCTTTCTGGCAGAATATTACATCGGGGACGAGACACCGTCATTCCTTTGGCACACGGTGCACGATCGATAGGTCTCTTCTACTCGCGCGTCTTGGTTCGAAACTGCGGCTCCAATCGAAACTACCGAATTTTCAAACCGGGCTCAATTCACGCGTTCTCAATTCTCAGCTCAACTTTATTTTACTTAATTTTTATTTAACTTTTCGTTACCGAAATATTCCAGGATTTTTGCACCTCCGCTTATTATAGTCGCAGTAACTAAATCAAATGTGTAATGTAAATTTTGCGAATTAACTTTTTGAGGTTTGCATATTCTTTACGCTAGATTTTTACTGACATTATGGCATAATCTAAAACTTTTTTTTTAATAAATCGCAAATAATCATTTAAAAATGATACATAATAACACAAAAATAACAATAAATTAAAATAATAATATATGATAATTATTTAGATTTTAATGATAGTCACGTATATTTTTATTATACTTACTTTTCACTTTATTTTAATAATATCTAGAGTGTATATTTTTGTTTCATGATCAATCGCGGAAAATAAATCTCTGATAATTAAGAACTTTCCAATAATCATCGCTTTTCATTAACGGCGACGTCGTCGAGTTCCTTCTAAATCGATTTATCGCAGTTTTACGTTAAAGCGATCGGTTACATAAACTGAATCGAATTTCCCTCTCACCTCAAATAATTTAATATTGATAAAATTAGTCGACAGTAAAATTAGTTAAGTGTTACATGAGTCAAAATAGTTTGACTTTATTTTCACGAGTGAAAAGACAAACGTTATCCTCGCTACTCTTTATTCCACCGTTTGCATTTAACATTTTTATAGCGTACTTCGTAACAACGTTATTTGATAAAGTTCCCGTTTTGAGAAGCAAGCAGCAAAAATGAAAACGTTAAAGGAAGTTGCATAGTTCTCTTTTTTACTTTTAAAATCAATGATATTAGTAAACGAATTATATTCATGGAGCAGTCGAAAGCTTGAAATTATTGAAATTACAAAGTCAAATCTCTTAATGATGAATGGCCATCGATAAGATATTCCTTAAATTAACAAAAATCGCATTTATAAATCGATAGATCTTCCTTCCTGGCTAATTTCTCATCGGCGGATTTCACGGCATTTTAATTTCCTTCATATTCGAGAAATATTCTTAGCAAGCGCCATTTCTTCTCGGGCAAAAGTGTTCCCTTGAGGGAAAAATCAATATCGGTAACGTAAAGAGATTTTCGCGAGGCCGTAAATCGACAAATTGCCATACTTTTCCGTAGTTCGCACAGCTTCTAAATATTCGTTTAAAAATGTCGATCAAGAACCGACGAGCCGTCCAAGAAAATTGAAATTTCCTAATGGACTACTTTATTTTCACTTAAAAGAGACTCTTTCGGAACATTGTCTGATCTTCTTTCGTCTTTGTTTTACGATGAGTATTTTTCATTAATGAGTATACTATTTATCGTAATTATTTACTGTTTGAGGCACTTTAGTAATATTTTTTAATAATTTTTAATCATTTTCATGAAAACAAAGTATATCACGAATATTTAATAGATATTTCGTAAAGTAACTTTTAATAAAAGTAATTTTTATATGATTTTATAAACTGGGAAAATTTTTTCATCCACATTTCCAGGGGACAAAAGAGTAAAAATATGTTTTTATGCGAAATGTGATCGTTACTTTCTATATTGGAATTCATTCATTCGTGTTAGAATGATAATTCTGAATTAATTAGAGTCCATTGGAGTCGGGATTTCTTGAATGAACGCAAACGATACCTTTAGAGTTTATGTTATTTTACGTACGCTGGGTATCGCAATTACAATTAACGATAATCACTTCCATCTCGGGTCTTTCCATGCCTAGCTCGCGATAATCCCCGCCATAGCGCACAGTTTACGACATTAGAGTTGCCATCAAGTTGATGCCTTGCCTCGAGTTATTGTGTCTCGAACCTTCAAGTGCTTTTGACAACTTGCATCATGCCGATAATTCTTTGCCTCGGGCATCGACGATTCGCAGGATTAAAATAGAAAATAAACAAGGAAGATTAACATCTACGTTTTTATCCTGCGCGATTATTCTTGCTACAAAAATATTGCTCTATTGACATACTATTCGCAGAATATTAAAAAATATATATTTTATCCTAGCGATAGTGTGCATTTATTTTCGCAGATAATTCTTTAAGATTGTCACGCTAGCGAAACACAATTCAGTTTTCGCGCTGCACTCTATATATGGCTAGAATTAACTTCGAATATCGCTTCAATCTTTTCTCTCTCGATTTTATCAGCTTCGTCGTGCTGAGTCATGTTGCAGCATATTTTTCTTGGATACCAGTACGCCGTTAATACGTAAACAATGCCAAAGGAAAGTCCCATTTATTCCCATGAACATTCTCAGGTTTCTCCTTCTTTGACCTTCTTTCTCCTGCGTATATTAAAATTTCATACGTAGCTTTCCTTGGATATTGGATCCCATTTTGATCTCGAGAAAAAAAAAGAGGAAAAAAACCGACGTATGAACTACTCTCTTGATGAAAGTACCCGCCCTTTTTTCGGTCGGGTCAAGTCATTCTTTTTACGAGAAGCTTTTTCGTCTCGTAATCGTATACGTTTGTCAACTATCGACATTTCGATCGTTACTCGAAGATGTATATACGAGTATGTTCTCAGCGCGAGATGCGTCCGAGGGCGTCAACGATTCCAAGAAAGACTTTTTGATGGCTCGTTGCACGAGGGCACCGTTCCATCGATATTGCGACGACCTAATTAGCAATGAGTACGCAATCGACTTCTTATCACCGATGGGGAAAGAATTATGGCGAAAGTTTTTCGTGACTGAAATATACCCTCTTATCTTCTATTTCCCTTGATAGATAGTACTCGACAACGTGCGTAATCAATTTTTCGAATGACGTAATTCTTCTCGATGCAAATCACCTCGCTTACCGCAATGTAATAAATAATAATATCAATACTTGCGCGGTGCATGTAAATTAAATTACAAACCGTATGTTAATATATCGGTAATATATAGGTACATCGTAAACATATTAATGGAAAATTGATTAAAATTTCTCAGTATTAAATTGTACTTGGATAGCTTGAAAAGATTTCTGCCATGTATGATATTAAATTCAATATTTATCTTATTAAATATTTAGTTTCTAAAATTATTTTATATGTAAAACTTTTGTAATAAAAATTCATGCTTTATCATGAAATTTAATAAATTTAAATATTATAAAATGCTAAGAAGTTTACGGGTTGTTTCCGTGTCTTGATCCATCGTTAGTACCAACGTTTTGCGAACATTGCAATTTACTTCATCAGGACGAGAGTCTGATACTCAGTAATGTTCACGAAATGTTGGCATTAACGATGGATCAAGACACGAAGACAACCCTCTTAACATTTTTGACAAAAATTTGTGTGAAAGCCTTAAAAGTATAAATTTAAATATATTACGTATTATAACATAATAAATATTAAAATTATAATATAATTAAATTGATTAAAAAACGTTTCTCTTTTTACGTTTATTCAATACACAATCGACCGATTTCAAATGTCATCGAATGCGGGCGAGTGCATCGAGAAGAATTACGTCATTCGAAATTAATTTCTATATCAACTGCATGGTTTTAACCGTGTTCTCTGCTTTCAAAGATTGGGATCATTTGATGCACAATGCTCTTTTTGTCTACCTCGTGGCATGTTGCTTCTTTGGTATCCTCGGCTTTATCTCCTCATACAAAATAGTGCCCCTGACGTAGGAATTTGTCAATGCTTGCGATCCATTATGCAAGCCACGCTTTCCGTAACGCGTGACTGCAATACCAATTTTTTTTTGCTCATAGTTTTTTTTTACGTACGCCGATCGCGGCCACGCTACGATTAAAATTATTTTAAGGCTGTCCCTATACTCGGGGGATCCGGTAATGGATTTCTATAACGGCGTCAGGTCGCCGAAGAAAAATTCGAGCGTCACAGGCGGGACTTTTATAGCGTCACTGGAGATAATCAGTTATTTCTGCTTCCGTCGTGGATCGATCGGAAAGCGAATGGAAATTTCAGGCGCATTTCATTGAAAAAAACTTAAAATTAAAACAAGATTATCCGTAAAAACTAATATATATAAAAAAAACTGTTAACTTTTTTTATTCAAATAAAACTTTTGTGATATTGTAGGTGTCTTTTATCTCTCGAGAGTGATAATAATCGGAATATTCTAAAAATACAGTCGAGTAATTGAAAGAAAAAGGTCTTTTATGTGAGTGAAGCGATCTAATTTAATATTTACAGCTGATTCAAGCACGCACATTTCGTCCTGAATAGTAAATTCAATCGACGGTGTATATTGTGGTGCAAATTTTTCTCTCGAGGTTTCTTGTAAGATCGGCTTATAGGATTTCATGGGATTGGGCAAAGAATACTTTTGCCAGTTTCAGTACAATAGCTGATACGCTTTTGGTGACCTTTCATGTACACGACGCCATACATCAAATTTGCGATGGCGCATTAACGTGCGAAAATACAGTATCTACTACGTGGTAGAATAGATTACAGGAAAGAATCGAACCAGGAAGCGATTAATCGTGGAGCTCGTTTGTAATCGCTGAGAAATCGATTCAACGCGCCATATCTTTTTTCCTTTCGCCGTTCGGCTCTTTAATGTTCCGTTTATCGCGAGTAAATTCAATCTTCAGTGCGAAGCGATATGTTGACTCATTTTGATTGAGAGATACTTCGAACAAATATATTTGCAGAGATGCGCGAAATTATGAAGTACAACGTCGACGTTTAATATTTTTACAGTATCGTAAATAACGTTTGTATCGTAAATCGAATTGTCATCATAAATAACAAATTAGCACTTTGTAGCTTCGAGTTGAAGATAAATAGAGACAAAAAAAGGATTTGAATTCCAGATTTTGTCATATCGAACCTTTTGTATCGATTTATTAACGCGCGCGCAGGGATGTTTATATTCCGCATTGTAATTATTTACTTTTTAATGTCAAATACGTTTTTAATTAAAGATCAGTTACAATCTTGGAACCAGGTAAAAATTTTACAGCCTTTATTTTCTCTAACTTTTTAGCATCTTATTTTAACATGTTTTCTTTTTACTATTAACTTTTCTGAAACGTATGTTGTCAGTCTATTGATACTACCAAAATTACAATATCAATGGCACTGCTCTCCGAAGATATATGAACGAATGTCTATATATTCTGAACATATGACATTTCCTTCCTTCCTCTCTCTCTCCTCTTTCTCATAACGACGTTTCTTGTTCTGGTTTCAAGATTGTCCTGATATTTTGTTACTGTCATCTGCCGATTGCATGACTCGATTTATCGGCGTCGAAGTCAATATCCCGCTTCCAACAATCGGCAACACGCGTTTCATCGAGAATTACTGGGCGACTGGGACTACTCGGCCACTCCGTATATAATGCAGCGACGTTATAAATTTATTCGACGATTATCATCGCAATGGGACGCGGTCGGGATCGACTAAACAGCGTGGCTGTCACGAAGAAAAATAGTATTCTAAAAAATCAGTGTGACACTTCAGCAAACTGGAAATTCGCGTAACTGTTCTTTGTAAAAACTGGGCGCGGGTGAGCATAAATTATAAATAAAATAAAGTAACGATCTTAACGCCGATTCGGAAAATAAGTCGATTTTCTCGACTCGATGTAACACGCCGATTTTATTCTATATTCACTCTACCTGTTTCCGTATTTGTACTACTCCGGATAGTCTTCTACTTACTCTAGACAGACAGAAATTATGTTAAATTAACGAGCTTTTTTCGAGCGTACAAACATGAAATGAGGAATCGATAACCCAATTCGCGCTAATGTGGATTGCGATGTAATGAGACTAATGAGAATTTTAATCGTTAAGAAACTGATTGTTCTGGGTAATTTAACATCTGGTAATTCCGTTTTAAAATAGATCTACTTTAGCCAAATGAAATTGTTTGGCCGGAAGAAAATTCTGTAAAGCGCTACGTGGCTTACAAAAGCTTGACTTTTATATGAAGTATGAAAAATTTTTATATCTGTAACTTTAGCACAATTTCTCTGTGAGAAACGTGTTCATGAGATTTTTTTTCTGAAACCGAATAATGGTATTTCCTTCGATCCGCACGAGTGCGTGGGAGAAGATTTATAGATACTTGCAACCGTATAGATACAACCCACCCTCATTAATCACATCTCTCGACTATACTGCAAACGGAAATAATCGAAATCGGATAGTTTAAGAAAAAACTCACTCGTAAAAGCGAGTTTAATTGTATTCTCAAAGTACTCGAATTATCAACGTGAATCCACAGGGATGCTCGTTTTTCATCATTTGCGCGTCGTCAATCCGTTTGCAACATTTGTCAATAAGTTTTCTTTTAAGTTTTTATTAATAATATTTCACAACGATAGAAATCTCCATTGACGTATGTGTCAACGTATCACTCTTGTGAATTTTTCAATTTTCAGAAGATTAGATATACAAAAAATAAATGTTAAAATTTGGAATATGTAAATATCAAATGTAATTAAATATGATTTATCAAATATTGCAAATAATCAATATGGATGACAGGCTACAAAAGATTAGTACAATATTGGCATTAAAGAAAAAATATAACTAATAATCATTTTAGCATAATTCATCATAACAGCTTTTTATTAAACAAATTAATTAGATTCTGCTAATTCTAAAATATTTCTTGTGCTTTTATTTTTGCATGTAACATAAAAATGTTCGAACATTTCTCTTTTTATATCAGAACATACAATATTTAACCCTAAAAAAAATATAAGAATATCAAATGCAAACTCAATAAAATGTAATAAAAGAATATTTGACAAGAGAGAATTAAAGGGAAAATGAATTTAAAACATTTAAATATTTACAATTTTTCTCTACCATATTCTTTATGTAATAATTTCATTTTCATGAAAAAATAAATATGTTACACAAAAACATCTTGCAGCATCCATAAAATATGAGAATCGTGATAAAAATTTAATTTAATTTAAAAGTCTTTCATATATCAAAAAATATCATCAATATATTTACTACAATGTTACAGTTTAATTTCAATTCTTTCTCCCTTTTTTTCTCATTTCTCGCTATTTTTCTAAATAATCAATTTAAATATTTAATTGTAATGCATTTAATGTCATATTATCCAAGTACACTGAGAGAAAAATTTTTTTTAATGAAATCTATTTTCTTAAACCCATATATTTTGATGCAAGTATTTGTTTATTCTATTTAAGTAAAAATATTTATTTTTAAGTAAATAGACATATTGTACCTTAAGTATATAATTTTGTATTTTTACATTTTTTGCACTTAAATAATGATTTTACAAATAAACGAATATTATTAATCTTAGTTATTGTTTTCTTAGATTAAAAAATTTGATTATCTTGATATAAAAATAGCCTAACAGTAAATATTTTCTAGAATTGCGAAAAAAAGTTACTTAAATAAAAATTATTTCTTCATTTTAGTTACATAAATATTTCAATTAAGAAATTTTTTACTTGACTACAAATAAATAAGCTATTGAGACTCATTGAACAAATAATTTTATTGTGTTAGGCAAAATTTTTTTATTGTAAGACATTTTTTTCTCAGTGTAATATTATCAATATATATTATTCTCGTAGTTTTTTTTATTGCGCTTTCTGAAAATTCTGTCAATGTAAAAGAAAATGCTTCAGAATTAAATATTGATCCTAATCTGTTGTAGCCCATTTATATTAAGGTAACGGTTTCATAGGACTTATCATATCTTTGTGCTGTTAAGAGATATAATATCTCTCAAATACATCTGTTACCTTAATGTAAAATAAAAGAATTGTTTCACTCACCGATACGATGCGCAGCAGCGGAAATCAAACAGTAGTTAATCTATAAAATACAAAAATATATCCATTAGGTTAAATATAAATGTCTTATATTAGGTATTTAAGTATACACTCATCCTTCAATTTACGCAGAGTATCTGTTTTACATGATTTTTTATGCAGTTGAAAATCGGAGTATAAATGTCAGTATAAATAAGAATGCGTAAAAGAAAAGACCATGTTGTAAAAATATTTATTTTACATTATATTCGCACAAAAAAAATAATGAAAATTAAGAAAAACAAATTTAAATTTCATTCGTTATCGCGGTCAGTACTCAAGTCAACCGAAAAAAGGTCAGAATATTGTAACAAGTACGATCGAGTAAAAAAACTTTTGGTTCACTGATACCGAATAGTTTCAATAAATATCAAAAATATATATTTTTTCTGGCCACATAAAATGAGATCGCGTACAAAAACTACCGTGTAAACGGAGGGATTATTTATCATGTAAAAAAACCGCGTACAAAAAAATGGCGCGTAAATCGCGGGATGAGTACGTATATTCTGAAATAACGAATAATGAAAAGGTTAGATTAAATCACCCCATGGTTGTTCCGCCATTGCATGATGCCTTCCAGACCTCCTCCTTCTCTCAGGTACACTGGGGTTTTTCACTAAACACTCGCACATTTCTGAACTCCGTATTAGTCCGAAAATGATTCACACACCCGATGATGCACCGTCATTTTCTATTGCCCCGACGCCGCATCTTCCCGGAACTCGCTCGTCACACTCACGTCGCAAATCACACGTAAATCGGCCCAAGGAACGCCAATCGTCATACAGCCCGCGAATTAATCAACGCGACGCGATCACGGATTCCCGAAACTTATTGTGCCTCGGGTAAATACAGAAGAACACAGCCACCCGACAATGCACCACCATTGTCTTCTTCTTCTTCTTAAAAGGCCTTTGGCTATCCGCTCTCTTCAAGAGCAGAGTACCATGTTGTTCACTATTCCAATCAGGGCTTCGGCACTTCCCTGATTATATCTTATTTCCTTTTGTGTGAAGTAGTTCTTCCTCGGACTCCGAGAGAGAGCACCGCCATTGCCCCGACTCCGTATGACGAGCGAACGCCGTGGCTCTTTCCCGGCGCTCGCTCATCACACTCACATCGCAAATGAAATGCAAATCGGCCCGAGGAACGCCAATCGTTACACATCCCACGGATTAACGTCACGCGACGCGATCACCGATCCCCGAAACTTATTGTACCGAGAGTAAATACGGAAGGCACGCAAAGACACGGCCACACTTCGTCCGACACACTCGCGATTTTCAGTTACGATGCACGACGGGTACGAAATGAAGGGGCAGCTTCACGCCGATGTAGAAGCTTCGCTGCGCCGTTTCGCGACTCGACCGTTCCGTTTTATATTAATGGCTTCAGGCTTCGTACGAAGCTCCAACACAGCCAGAATCTTAATGCAAAGTCTTATATGCAAAATTCAAAATCTTGATGGGGAATACACAAGTCTGCTATGGATTGCATCAGCAATCCTATTTACGTTTTTTCACGCTATTCACAATCACGTTCACTGGTACCCGAATTCGCGACTCGACCGATTACATCGCACATTGCGACTAACGCGAGAGACCAACAGATAAATCGTCACCTGATTCGGTCACTCCGAAAATATGCTTCAAAGTTTGTTGTCGAACTGTAGACGAAGCATCCATCCCCTCTACGTACACTCACTGTCCGCGATTGCCACTTTGCCACGCGGGCCGGTGGGCCGGCCGATTCTGACTGACTAGTGGCGACGGTCACGCCGTAGGCGAGTGGGGGGGGAGGATGCGCGCGCAGCACTCGGGCTGCGTACACGGCGGCTTGGAGCTTGGGACTTGGACCCAAACTCACCCAAACGGCTCGAAGGCTCGTAGTGCGTGCATATCCCTTCCGTTTTTCTCTCTTGTGGTCCTCGTCGTCAATCTGATTGATATAGGTATGCGACTTAGTGATTCGCGTCGCCGCTGCCTGCCGAATGACCGCCGTGATTTTGCGTAAAAACAATGCACCGTACGTCGCAAACAATACATTTCGAGCGCCGCATGCTAAACAACTTTTTGGTCTACGAAATATTTAAGGTACAATAAATTCATATTCAGTTCTTCACGTTTCATACTAAAAGAAATATATAATATAGTATACGTTACGTGTACTATATTTTTCGAGGAAATTTTTCCACGGAAAGAACGTTTCAGAACCTAACCTAATTATATGTTAATTCACGATGAATACACGTTTATTTAGTCGACTTTATGACAAATTTTACTTGCTCTGAATTCGAGAAAGAAAGAGTGCTATCCTAAGAATGCTAAATAGCTTTCGTGTATAAATAATTATTGCAACGAAGAAAATAGAAATTTGATATTAAATTTTGTTAAATTTTTGTATAACTTTGAATAAAAATAAAAAGTAAAAGAATTAAATTTTTCGATATACATATGTTTTATATAATTATATATAATTATTATATAAAGTGCATATTTGAGCATTATACTAACATTATAATTCTAAATTTGACGGAACTTTAAATTGGCTGAATTTTCCACAAACTTTCAGAAATATCTTTCTCTTTTTGAAAAACAGAAAACAATATGATCACCGCGTCAACCATGTGGATTTATATATCTCTGCAATTCTTTATAGGAACATATGCATTAAACGCCAACGTATTCCCACTAATACCCTGCAAACGAGAATGAATTGACGGCAGCAAATCACAGAGTGTCATCCGTGCGGTAATAAGCTCCCGTGAAACTAAATGAAATGAAACCTATCGCAAACCCGACGTTATTTCCGTCATCAGTTAGCATAAGCTCTTGCGTTAATAACCGAGAATCGATTTCAAAACGCGCTTTATTCCACGTTCACGCCTTTGTCTAAGGCAATCCCCTCTGCGTAACTGTTACTGACATAGAAATTAATTCTCTATTTCAGAGGCTGATCGCTGAACTCAACAAGGAACAGGAGGCTTTCATCGCCAGCAAGCAGGCAGGCGAGAAGGGCGAGGCTGTTGCACCATGGGTCGGTGCGCCGAACGAGGACGCGTTGCGTGAGGAGTGCCTGTCCCTCTCGACCGTAATTGTTCTTTTTTTATCTTCTCTTTCCATATACATGTAGAAACTTCCTAGAAATGCTTTGAAATTTTTAACAAATTTTCTGTAGCTCAACATCGTCTCTTCACAATCATATTATATCTTTGTCACACGAGCGTAATCAAAGTGGATACTTCAGTATTCGTCTTCTCCTTCTCTGAGAGACAAATAAAAAAAAAGGAATCTTTTGAAAGTCAAAACTTTTTTTTATTTTGAATTAATAAAAATATATTGTTGGAATGTAATACATTAACAATTAGTTGTGCATCTCAGTTTGCTTTGTTTTTGGTAGATTGCCAGTATTCTTGTATTCTTTTACGAGTTGTAAAAGCTAATTCGTGGAACTTCTCTGAATAAAAACATAGAACGTGGACTTGTTATCTTATTTGTCAGTCACTGTTTTACACAAAGAGCGAAACTTTTATTTTTGGAGTTCAGATTTTATTGTAATAGTTTCACGCGCGTTTCTTTCAATATGAATTTTCTGAATTTTATGTCTACGATGTTGATTTATCATGGTGAAATTTACCTAATTATTTATTTACTTTTGCACATTGTATAAAGTTATTTCTATTTTTAACACTCTTTGTAATCGCGTGACGCATTTCGAGTACCGTTATTAAATTTTGCGCAAAGGATTTCCATTATAAGACGAATTTACTGTAAATCAAATGTGCCACTAGGTACCACAAAGGTACTGATGTGAGATAGAATTTGCATTTATTATCCATTATATCACACAAGAGCATGTCACCGGATTTTTCCCGTTCTCTTATTCTCGTATTTTTATTTCATTTACCAATTTCATGACGTCTTTTTTAATAAAACTCCTAAAACTGCCGCGAACAAAAATAGTTCTATACCGTATGCATTGGAAATTTTATACTGTATCCTTGGTAGTCATTTCTATTCATTTTTTAATAAAATTGGCGTAGATTCAAGTCATAAAAAATCTTGAATAAAAATCAGAAGTGTTATGAGTTAAAGAAATGACTTTCCAAAACAGTGTTACATAGTTAATATTTAATAGTAATATGCGACATATAAAATTTCCCAAGATTATAATAAATATGTAATATCAATTTTTTTAACAGGAAAGTATGATATAATGATTTTTTAAATATTTCTAATCACTCTTTTATAATTCTCGGAAGCTCGGAACTATTCATAACGGTTAATTAGAGAGAATATTTTTATCTTTGAGGAAAAAACGACTTTTTTAGCCGTTTAGTCATGTTGTTAAGAACACTTTGCTATTTATTTACGCATTATTTAGAAAAGATTAGCGTTACGAATTTGGCGGATGGCTTCAGTCGAGCCGATAAGATTAAGTAAGGATTCAATCTTCTCATGGATTTCAGGATCGACGTAATTTCGTGAGAGCACCACCACCAGGCGTAGAATTCGCTTGGGATTTCGAGGCCGTTCAGCCAATGGCACAGGCCACCCTTGCCCTGGATCCGAATCTTGAAGCTATGAGGTTCGAGCTTGTCCCGAAAGTGTAAGTGGATTAAAGTATACCCTGTCATAACGATCCATATAACGTTGCTCTTCCGTACCATTTATTTGATATCTCACGAAAATATCGAAAATAACAGGCTCACGCTTTCCAATTAATTCTTGCTATTTTATGATTTATTTTAAATGATTTTATTAATTAAAATTAAAATGATCATAACGGATGTTTACGTTATAATTTTGTATACGTTATGAGGTACATACAATTACTAATTCTAACGCGTATTTTGTTGCAAAAATAATGGCGTTCACAAGATCGCATTCTGATCGCGCAATGATGCGTATGCAATAAAAAATTAACATTTATGTTGGTTATTAATGTTACAAATAATAATCATAAAATTCCATTATGAACATGATTTGATTAATTAACTTGCGAACGTGTTTTCTTAAAGTACCGGATAATTTTTAATTAATTTTATACTCGTCGGCAAACATGAAAAGAATAATTAATTTAATTACGTCATAACAAATTCGATAAAAACAATGCATTTTATTATTCTCGCAATTTCGTTCAATTTAATGAAGTAGAGAAAAGTCAGAAAAAGTATTTTATTATAAGTTGGTAATGAGTGATCAATAAAAAGATCGATAAAAAGTTAATGCACAGTTTGCTCCCTCATGATTACTCGATTTAAACAATTAGTCGATCTCACCGCTTCGAAATCGATCGAATTTCGAGACCTCTGTAAATGTCAAGGGCCACGAGCGAGGGCGATTACCGTGCTAAAGTGCCGTGCAGGAATATGAGTACATTGTACAGATTTAATCGCCTTGACGATTAATCGGTTTACAACTCCGATGAAATATTATCGCGAAGCGCAACGTTAATTAGCGTGACTGCAAATTATGATCCCGGAATCTGATCCCTTTGTTGATCCCCTTCGTCGATTCTGGGGAATTTATCCGACCTATTTGCGGCAGCATATCTGAGGAGAACTTCTGGCGCAACTACTTCTATCGGGTGTCCTTGCTGCGTCAGGGCTATGAGTTGAACGCGATGGCCAGCCAACAGCAAGCGGAAAGCAACCCCAATCAAACGCTCGCCAGCACCGACAGCATCGATCATACTCAAGGTAATTCGGTTTTTCTGTTTTATTTATTTTTTTCTTTGTTACGTAGAACGGTTTGCATAGTACGCCAACGTTGGCATTACGACGTGATTAGATTCTCCAGTTTTGCTCGAGAGCGTCGTCGCGCTTCCTGATCTGTTAATATCGATTAAGGAGCACGCAGCTTTCTGAAGGGAACGTCCTATATGCCGTCGGAATATGTGGATTAACAAATTAAAGTATGACCAAGTTATCATATTTAATCGAACAACGTGTATAGTTTGTCAAAGCGAAGATCTCAACCACATTTGCCTTTGAGTAAAATTAGAAATTTCCTCTGTTCCAATTTTCTTTAATATTGAAATTTCGATATCAAGACATCGGTAAGAATAGAAAGCGACCAAGATGTCCAATTAAACAGTAATAATAATTATTTATAACATTAATAATAATAATAAATTTTCTACTTGTAACTTTTAGCTTAAGACATGGTCACATTTTGCATTAGTCAGATCTTCCGACTGAGGCATCGCTCGCCGAGAGTCGGAAAATTCCAACTGTCTGCGAGATCGGGGCTTTCCCTTTGACGTTCGCGGCACGACGTCTCGCCGAGATAAACCCCACCAAGTTGGATGATGCAAGCTGCAAGATACAGAGCTTGCAGGGGGTAGAGAGATCGGCGGCGTCGCGCTGCGTTTACGCCTGATTTGCAATTCCAATTAGCAGCAGTCCCACGGTGGACCTTTTTGCATGGTGTGGAGTTTTTGAGATAGTGTGCCTGTAGTGGCGTGCGTTTTCTGTGCAAATGCCGGATGCTGGGAACGTATTGATTCGAGATTATAACTTAACGTTCAATTGGACGAAGATACCGCTGTAATGTTTTATAAGATTAGCGAATTTGAAATTGAGTTCGTGATTACGATATGGCTCAGACATATGCAGAAATTGAGTTCGTGATTACGATATGGCTCAGACATATGCAGAAATTGAGTTCGTGATTACGATATGGCTCGCATTGCATTTACGTAATCTACATGAAAGTTAATGGAGCACGAAATCGATATTTTGATCTACAAAGTTGATGTTACGTAGCATATCATGACATTACAATTCATTCAATAATAATTTCTTCGTACATAATACATAATTATATTGTAGCTCAATCCAAGAGAGAATAATACATATCATATAATATTACAATAGTATTAATTATTAATAAGTTCGATGCTCTATAATGAAACATTAGAATGCTTAAATTAATTTTATATTTATAAAAGTGGTTGTAAACGAGATGATAAAGAAAAGGATAAAGAAGGGAGGAAAATTTTATTCGGATTAAAGTCCCCGCGGTGAAGAAGTTTATTTAACGAAATAGAAAGTACGTCGTTGACGATTTGTACGGATGTATCAATACGTTCCATCATGTACATAAGCTTTTGCACGAAACGTGATGTCACTTCGCGATTACGGTGTCGAAGAAAGAGGAAAAGAGAAAGAAAAGGAACAGGAATCATTCGCCACGCGAGCAACTCCTTGATCGTGCAAACAATCAAGGAATTACAATCGGCGCGAATAAATTAACGGATTAAAAGAAATACTCGGTGATCGAATCGAGAAATCGATCACGAAGAAAATGAATGCAAACGCATTGAAAGATCTAAAGATCTTAGAAGCCAAAAATTATTCTGTGAATGTATAAGAATCTGTTTACTTTTTCTCTCTCTCTCTCTCTCTCTCTCTCTCGCGTTCCATCTTTCCACCGCACCGTCTCCGATCATTGAACCGACAACTCTCGTCGTCTCTCCTCTGGGTAGAGGAAAGATCCGATTTCGCTCCAGTTCCAGTGTATCGCGAGAAATTGAATTTATCGGGAAGAAAGCACCGGGAGAACTTCGGCAGTACTCGGCCGAAGAATACACGGATATCCCGAATATTTCTCGGCTGATGAAAGAACTATAACTTCACACCCCAGAATTCAGAAGCGTTTCGCGGTATCCTCGTCGAGAAACATTCTAGAAGCTTTCTCCGGGATACTAGATCGTAGATAAAGATGACTTTTGTCGCCAATATAAATATAATATTTCGGCTCCATCGTCCATTTCGTCGAACGTGTCTTCTCAGTCCTGGGATCGCTCGCGCTAACATAGCTTTTATTTTCGTGAGAGGAATTTAGGACGCGCGTGTATTTAATTTAACGATATCTCGCACTTAAGTTGATTAATTGCCATTCCACTTTCGCGTTTAGATTAATTAAAGTCCCTCCTGCTTTCGCGTTCCTGGAACTGGATGCGATCGGCTTCAGTAAACAACCGCGGCACCTTCCTCCTTCTCTTCTCCCTTTCCCCCTGTTCACGAGTACTGATCGTTTGCGTGCGAAATCAGGTTCCAGTAGACTTAGCGTTAGCATTAGATACGTAAACACACGCGCGCTAATGTACATAATGACACACGGCATCCTCATGTACATGAACACGTACACACGCGCGCACCCCTACCCGTCTAGTTTAGCCGTCAGTGTTGTCTTGCGAACAGTTCAAATGACCACTGGCCAGACAACCACCACCGGCGTCACGACGACGAGCAGTAACAGCGCGCTGGCCGATTCGCCAGGTCACGAGTTCGTATCCGATACCATGAGGGTCTCGGACACAGACCTCGAGGAGGTCCGAGAGGGGATGAAAAAGCTGGGGATGCAGCCGCCGAAAGGTCAGTCGTTGATCGTTGGTCGTCGTTAACTCTCCCGCACACGTGATCAGATGTCGATCTCGATCGTCAATTTTTTCGCGACTCTCCCCTCGTCGACGATAATCCTCGTCGACGAGACGCGGAGATATCGCGGTGATCGCAAAAAAAAAATGAGAGTAATTCTAGACTTGGTCTTTAAATGGATTGCGCTACTCGCACGATTTGCCTTTTAAATGAGAATTTTCGAATTTCTATAGTGGCAGATCGTGTCTGTGGAGTTACGATTGTCCGGTTAGAATAATTTACTTCCAGAGAATCCTAGATTCCCCATTTTCTTAGTCTTCATTAGAAGTTACGACCACCAACGAGACTTTGCATAATTATATGATGAGGACGCCTTTCCTTGTTTGCTGGCGATTAATGTATGGTATAATGAAACAAGATTGAATTAGAAATCATACAAAGTTTATAATAAATAAACGTTCACAGTAATATATTATATAATTTTATCATTTCTTTTATTATCTGAAATTGGTGAGAAGGAAAAAAGATTTATATGAAAATATGATTCCGCGATTCTGTAATAGACAAGCGAAACGTCTAGGTCTAGAATACCCGTTACATAGCTCTTACAAGTGTAGAATTGGAGAAACGCAGGACCATTTCAGGTAATTGCGTCCTGTTAAATAGCGAAATTTGTTGCCGGCTGAGAAATAGTAGTTCTCGAAAACTATTTCTTGCTACGCGGGTTTACGTACCATTCATTGATCTCACCAGCAAAACGGGAAACGGGTCACCGAGGTGATCGATGCAAGAGCTCGATCTGTGCCACGACACGGTCCAAGAGTACTCTCCTCGTGAGTATGAAATTAATGCCACCGCGCGAAAAGCCTGACCTTAATTTCTCAGTGTATTACACCACCACCAAAGCTAGTGTCGTTTCTTACGTAGCTTCTCTGTACATCCCTTCAATCTTCCTGTCTGTGCTTTCTTTAGCGATTGCTTGTTTCCGAATTCTAAATGTGTGGCAATGACATGTCTTCCGACATGCGACGTCATGTCGTTGCCGATATTGAACGTCTATCTCTCTTTCTTTCTTTTTTTTTTTTCTTTCTCTTTTACATGGGCGCTCTGACTAAACAACCGCTTTTCATTCTATTTTGTCAACAGCCTAAAAGAAGAGGAGAGTGCCCCCCAAATGCCATTATCCAAAGCACACCCCCTCAGAGATATACATGCTTCCCACTCTCGAAAACTGACAATTTCAGTTCTTGCGATACTGAGACCTCTTCTCGCGTCTGTTTTTCTATCCTATTCCCATTTCCGTCTCTCTCCCTTTTTTCTTTCTCTCTTTTTCTTGCCCTCTTTTATTCTCCGTTCCTGTTACGTTCGATCGCGAAACCACCTTCCCCTGACACGAACGTTTCCACGGGACGAACAGCGTGTTCCTTCTTCGCGGATATTTGTTCCGTTTCCGATCGTCGGCAGCCCACGCGATCCCGTGCCAGTCGCAAGGATCAGCTCGATTAAACGCGACGTCGAGTACGAACTCGACGAGGAAGTCATCGTGCAAAATGTGGAACGCCTCCTCACCTTCTATAACTTTAGAACGGAACGGACGCGTGTAAGAAACAGCAAGGTTGATTTGAGAATATTAGGCTGTCGGGTCCGTCATTAAAAACATAAATTTATGATATAATTAGCGCAGTGAGCAGACAAATTTTCACGAAGTAGCGTTTTTCAGGTTCTCTAATTTTAACACTGTTGTTAGTGACTATTTACACGAAAAAGAAAACGTTAGTCGCTGTATCAAGGACCTGTGTGTAGCTAAATTTCAGTTGTATACAGCTAAAATTTAACTACTATACAAATTCTTATTTTTCACGCGAAGGAGGGCTGAAATGTCTTGAGCGGGCACTGAAGGCATTTTTATATTTCAATTAAGAGCATATCTTTCGACGAGGTCTCGTCGTAGACGAGGAGACGAGCTATTACTGGCTCGTCGGGACAAGTTCGATACGTTTCCGCGCGATCCTTGCGATCCGTTTAGATCCACGTGTCACGGTGCATCGGAGGACGCTTAGCTCCGGCGAGACAAGCTTGCAATCAGCGCATATTCGTTGTAACGCGTGTCGCAACGGGATTAAGCAAGTCGAGAGACGAAGAGAGAGAAACGTACGTATATACCGCTGCGTGATTGCGGCGTGAATATCGTCTTTGTTATTACTGTCACAATGCGAGGTCATTGCACCGATCGCCATATTAAACGCTAATACCTGAATCAGCAATGAGGAGACGAGACGATTCACGTCACAATCAGCCGATGATGAGGAATCGAGAATTGACGTAGGCAACGAAACGCTGGCGAGCAGCGTCGGGGCCGGGTAAAAATTCTCGAGAAAGAAAGAAGAGTGGTGTATATAAACGTGGGATACTCGCGATTCTAATTTCGAAAATATTCTACTCGATATGAATATTCAAAGTTAAAAAAATATGTTACTTTTAGGATTTATTTTGAATATTTATGTCGAGCAGACGTGTCTGAAATTTTGCGAGGCAGAAAATCGAAGATGAAAACGCCGGCGGAAAGGAAAAAGGAAGCGTAGATAAACAAGAGGTCGTCACGTCGAAACATTGTGCGCACATACGCGAATATAATGAATAAAGCAGATGGAAACACAACAGTAAAAGGGGGGTTTCCGCGAGAGAACGATGAACGAGAAAGAAAATATCGAAACGTACACACACAACCGGAGTGGTAGCAAAAAGATATTCGGCTACGTGTCTGTGTATGTTTGACCGTTTTGCTGTTATCTCTCCCTCTCTCTTGTATCAATTCCAATTAAATCTAGCCTGTTCTCGATTCTCTCCGTGTCTTTGTAAAGCATAATAACTAAACGCAGAAAACGACCGAGTAAAAATCAACAAATCGGGAAGTATAACGCAGTTATTGATGAATACCGCGAGAGTTGCGCAAATCGCAAACTTAATTATAGGTATATCTTCGTAAGAGATTAATTAAATGGAGACCTAAGGAAAATAAAAGAGAAATATATGTATAAATATATATATATATATACACTATTGCTAAATAAAATATAAAGACGGTGGCGCGATACTTCTTAATCCGAAATCTTTCTCCGTGATCTTCTTCGTGATATCGCACGTGTGTCCCCTAACGAATAATCAGGTCACTTGCAAGAGAAAATCCGTAGGCTCTCACGAAACATACTACAGATAAAAAAAAATCCTAAATTACGGGACAAGAGACGATTTCGCTGAGACCCGGTGATTATCGGTGGAGGGCATTCGGATTTTTATCCCGCCGCTGTAAAATTCGTTGAATGACAATACGTGTTTTACCGAGAAACGAGTTATAATGCCGCTGGTGTCCCGGTGCTCTCGTGGGTGGTGTAGCTATTGTAGCGATTTCCTTTCGATACGAAAACAGCGGCTGAACGGGGGAGGAGGGGGTGCAATCCGTTTTTACGCAGCATCCGATCGTCCGCCGGGAAAAAGATGGACCGAGATAAATTAATTACGCGTGCGGCAGAATTTTTTCACGCGGACGGTAAACGATTCGGTAAAACGATTGTTGTTGTGCATCTACCGCGAGGATTTACGCGAAAGATGCGTTTAAAACCTCCCCGCCGAAAAGAGAGACAAAGCGAACGTGCTTTTGTGATCGGGTAAAACCTAGCCCGCGGCGATGCAAAATTGCCTGTTCCGTGAATTATCGAAATAGCGTTAAGAATTCTGTACTTCTGTTAAGAGTTGGTATCGCAGGGAACGTCGACATTTAGCAGTATTACATTTGATTGCGTTTGAATTTTATACGTACGTTTTATAGTATTTTATTAATGAAATAAGCAAGCTTGATTCTTATTTATTTTTTTTTTTTATAGTTGAAACAATCGTGTACATTCCGTATGTGTTGTTTAATTCACGATATGCTGCAACGCTTTTTTTATTTTTACATTTATATTGAAGCTGACTAGAAGATAGAAATAAAGGACTCGTAGACGCGGCATAGATTATCGTGAAGTAAAGTAATAGGAGATACGATTTTGTATGGCATTTATATTTTACCTGATTTTTTTTTTAATTTTAGTACACTAAGCGCAGTTTTATGAAGGAAGGACGTGGATTCTCGTTAAAACGCGCAGTCCGAAAATATCGGATTATCCGCTTTCGTTTCGCGCAGTCCGATAAAAGTCGGTGACAACTGAATTATAGCTTTCGGTTCTCGCGCGGTGCGCAACTTTTTCCCTCCGCACGACTTTTCCGCGTCGAAGATATCGAGATTGTCGCAGATTCGACGCCGGACGCACGTAAGGGTCGAATCGATAGACGGAGAGCGAGCATTTTGCGAAGCATTTTCAGTATTTCATGCCTTTCGAAGGAGAAAAACGCGGGAGACGACCGTCGCCCTTGTTCCTTCCTTTCATTTGCTTTCCTTAGAGATGGCTGCATCCAGATACGTTTTAAGCTGCGTCTTGGGATCATCCGCGAGCTCGATTTAACTGTTGGAGCGTAACACGGGGATAAGACGGGCGATACGACTGGGAAATACGCCGCAACTGAATATTATTTAAATTAGGCATTCTCATAGGGGCCGCATTATTTATTGACGCCTATTACTAGTTTAATCCCGCACGATTTTTAAACGTACGCACGATAATATTAGATCATTTCGCGCCTGAACGACGGAGCATTTTAGCGCGATAGTGTCCAAGAGCAGTGTTTGAACTAGCGCGACTGTAATTAAAAAAAAATCGTACATGCTATTAACAATTTTATATAAAATTTTATTCGAGCAAATTGCAATTTTATTCGTTGAAAATTAAATCTTTTTGATATTTTTCATTTCGGTTGTTTTCGCAGCGATCCTCTCGGAGGCTCTAATATTACTTGCCCTTTGACACGTTATTTCGATACGTGTGTATATGAAATATTTATTTTTTACCGTTTTATATTTGTCTCAAGTACGGCTTTGGGCACTGCTGGCTTAGAGCGCAACGAGGATTAATTCTCGCGACAGCGTACCTAACGGATAATCGCGTTCCCGAAGTATTTAAGTCGTGATATCCCGATTAATTACTTTTGTAATTGTGAGTCAGTCACTTTTGTAACGAGTACGTGTTAAGCGAAACGTGATTAACTCTAGCTACTCCTCCCGGCAATTCGCTGTAATTTCCAGAGAGTTATATATAGTCGGTGATCGTGTGATAGACGTCGTCGTCGTCGTCGTCGTCGTCGTCGTCGTCGTCGTCGTCGTCGTCGTCGTCGTCGTCCGCAAGACGTAAGCGCAGACAGGATAGGAAAAAGCACACGATCACGATCGCAATCGCGTCGTTCTCGATAATCGTGTAATATCTCTTCTTTCTCTTTCTCTTTCTCAAGCTATACTAACATATCCTTGTCTTTAACGCGCTTAACGAACCGAATTTAGAGCGAAAGCTTTCGAAACATAAATGTCGAAGCCTTTCCCTCTCTCTTCCATTGCGCTCTCGTGTTCTCATTCCCCATCCCTTTGATTTTCTCCAGTTCTGTAATTTGAGTTTTGCCCCTTCAATCCTGATACTTTTACACTTTACACGAACACACACACACACACAGAGACACACTTTGTACACGTAAAATGATTTCCGTGCACAAGAAACTCAGATATTCAGCGCGGAAACACAAACAGACGAAACAGACAGACAAACAAGACCAGAGTGTGGCCCTCTCTGCAAAATAGCTACAACGCTGCTTGTGCCTCTCCGCAGAAGAAGATTGGGAACGTGAATTGGAGGCCGAGCTAAAGGATTACGAGGTTGTAACGGGCAGCAATAACGGCGGCGGCAGCGGTCAGGAGAGAAGCATGAAAGACATTGCGGCCAACGATAACGACTGGGAGAAGCAGATCGACGAGCTGCTCGCCAACGAGGACGACGAGGACCTCAAGTGAGCCGGGGAGATCCTCTTCGTGACCGGATAAGAGGGTCGCTCTACGCTGAGATCCCGCGCGAACTGCGAGATCGGCGTGCTGGTTTTCGCATTGGAACTTTCTCTCTGATACGGAGAAGCTCGCGAATTTCTTTTTGTACATTATTAGTCTCTCGTTGATCTTCTGATCGGGACCGTGCAAGAAGGAGAGAAACGAAGGACGAAGCGATACTCAACAACTCGCATCGTCGATCAACCTTTTTTTTTTATTTTCTACGGGAGACCGATTCGGCCGATGGATCGAGGCTCGCATTGTACACGCGTTAACTTCACGTAATGCTATTTTTTAAGGCGATTTTTAAGGAGACCTATTTTATACCTATTCCAAAGGCAACTTGCTCCACTCACGGTTTAACATGTAAGAAGAAGGGCTCGAGTTTGACGAGAGAGTGACAAATTTCTCTCTCACCGAAAATTCATTCTTTTCCATTCGTTTGAGAATCCGTGTGCTATTTACGGATGGCAATCTTTCATCGTTGTCGTATGTTGACATGAAAACTTAGAAATCCAACCCATCGAGATCGATAGGATTCTTTCCGCGTACTGGCTTCTTCTTCTTTACATGGAAAAGATGAGAATAGTCGCGTTTCGTTATCTTTTATTTTAGCTCATCCCGCAACGCTCTGTCTCCGCATGAATCCCGATAAAATAGTATACGCGAAATCACCTTTTCGTCATAGGGGGAGTGTAGGTGCGGGAGACTCGTCTCAAAAGGATTTTCCCTCTTATTTCGATCCATCGCCGATCTCCTAAGGGAAAGAATCGAGAATAAAGGCGACGTGCGGGATTCTTTGAGGCTCGGCTCGTCCTCGAGAAGCGTATTGGGATAAAACAGGGGAGTCAAGCGTAGAGATACAAAACCGGAAACCGCATGAAATATTCCTGACACACGGGAAATCACCGCTGTAATGATAAAAGTGGGGATCGTGGGCTGTATAAAAGGCAAAAGCGAGAGAGATAGAAACGAGATTTTCCTCGTCATTGCGCTTTCATTCCTTTTCTTAATTTCTCGAAAAAAAAAAGGCACCTTTTGTACGATCCTCGAGCACGATGAATACGATGGTCCAATGTTTTATAACGCGATGGAGAGATAGAAAGACTCTCTCGAGTATTCGTACGATTATATTTTTGTCAAATATATATTCGTATGAATCTTCGTGCTTCTATCTCCGAACTACAAAATGACACCCGGGTTGTCGCAGCTCCAGAGAGAGAGAGAGAGAGAAAGATATGAATAGCTGGAGAATATATGAATTAATTAACACCACAAGCTTATGTCAATTATCGGGCGTTCTTGTTCGAGAACGTAATAATGATTATAATGATAAATGTCTTCAAAGTTGTGTGATATTAAAACTAAAATTAATTTGAGGGATGATCTCGATGGAGATGAACGGGAAACACGGTTGTTCGTACGGTTGCTCTTCATCGTGGTCAAAGGATCGACGGTTTCTCGAGATAAATTACACTGCCTTGTGCCGAAGGACACCGTTTCAAGCGCGCATCGACGATCGCGGCGGTCGGTGGCGTATTTTCTATGCGAGTCTGGGTCGCGCTACGAAATTATAATAAAATTATTCTCGAAAAACTGTGAAAAAAAAACTGTTTCGTAAATTTGAAATTAGGAAATCTCCAGCTCTCGCATGTAAGGCGCTTCGAAGCGCAAATGCGCCACTGGTCGCCGTCCATTCTTCGCAAGCCGACGCTTTATCGCGGCCCTTTTCGTTGTTAATTGCCAACAATTATTGTCGATCATGATACAGTCTATGAAAAGCGTGTTAAAGGAATCTCCGGTTCGGCTCGATGAATAATAATAATATCTACGATTTGATGCACTCGTCGTAACTTTGCGCGGAATATCCTGCGACTGGAAAAGCGGAAAGGCATTAGATTTTAGCGGATCCTTTGTTCAGCGTGTACGTTTTTAGCGAAATCTGTAGATAAGATGCGAGGATTGTCATCGGCGATGATGACGACGATAGTGATGTTGATGTTGATGTTGAGAGGAGACTGTGTAATTTTTTAAGTTTGTTCTTGTCGATCGTGGAAGTGTTCCGTCATGCGTTGTTTGTATTGTGTCAAAGTGAATTATACGCTGTAAGAATGACATGTTCGCGTTGTCTGTACGGACGAAACATCGTAATAATAAATCATTGCATTGGCAAAAAAATCCAATGGAGCATATACTGCGCTGTTTCATTTGTAGCTCGCAAAACATCGCCGGCGGGAATGAGGTTTTCGGTTTCGATCGCGCACATTTGTTCCCGGAAGTAGTCGTGCGGCGCAACATTTTGTTGGTGCAACATTGTTCTCCGTGCGACATACCGTCCAATCGTCCTCTGCCAACGGGAGAAACAGGAGGAAACAGTTGATCTTTCGCAGACGGAGAGAGATTCTTGCGACAATAAAATCTCGCGTTACGCGAAACTGCGGTTTACCGAATATTAGTATTGATAAATCATACGGAATAGCACATAACACACACACACACACACACAAACCCTTACACGCAAATTATAAAGAATACAACAGCTTTATCGGGATATCTTCTCCGTGCAGACAAATTCGGGTCTAGCTGAGGCCGTAAAAAAAATCTGTTGCATTCGCTTGACGAGTAATGACGAAGAAGAACGTCGAGATTATTATCGTAATGCCAATGGCACGAATGTGAAGAAACGCGAGACACACGCGAAAAGGTGAACAAACGTCGGATCGAAGCGAACGAGGTAACTGGATTTATAGTTGGGAGAGGAGAATACGCGGACCACGAGTTTAATTACTGTTCTTATATGGTTCTATTACTTATTCCAATTACCCGTAATGAGTCTCTCAGCAGATGAATTCTGTCAAATAAGATATTGCGTATTTTTATCGTACACTTGATGCTAAATGCGGATCGTTCGATTGACGATTTTTATCACGAAAGCATTAAATGTGGATCGAGTCGTTATATATACCACTAGATGTATGCCGCAGATATATAAAAGTATTTACGTTTAGCAATCGCGGAAAATACCAGAGCGATAAGAATAGTGCTCGGCGCAGAGGCGCATTAGAGTCTTATTTTGCAGGTCTCTCGAAGGTCCTCGTCTCCCACTATAAATTCTGCTCAGAAAATAATAAACCGATAACTTGAGCAAGGAGCAAGTCGGCATTTGCGTTTCCCATCGAGACGTTTTACGTCGTTGTGCGCCGAGAGTTCGGGTATTCGGTCAATTTATACGCTGCGACTTTTCCCTCTTTTCGAGAGTAGCCACCCCCGGGATTAAAGGAGCATCACGGTAGTGCGACGAAACCGTTTCTCCAGAAACCGCACGGCGAGCGGCTATATAATATGTATTATTATATTAATACTTCTCTCGCACAATCCGAGAAAAAGTCCGCTCGCGTCCGGCTGTGACCGCGGGCGCGCGAGCCCTTCGAAGAATAACAATAAAAAGAAAAAAAAAGAAACGCTGCTTTTCACAAATCCGCGTTCATCTTTTCCCAAAAAGAAGCTCGTTGTAAAGTTTCCATTCGTGTTTTAGTCGATATCTAGGCGAAGTCTTGTAAGATTTACTTAAGGAGGCGCAATTCACCCAGGCCTAAAAGTCTGTCGAAGTAATGCAAGGCGATAATCGCATTTATCCGCTCTCTTTATCATTACACGCTTGCGTCCTCGAGAGGAGTTCGTTCGTTCCCCCCTTCGAACCTTTCGATTGTACAAATACAAAAATCACGAGAGAAAGAATTCCCCGTTTCTCTCTTCCTGTCCTCCTCCCCCACACATCGGCCGAAATGAGATAAAAAAACCGCGAGATTTATATGACGTTAAATTTTTCGCGCAAACAGAAACATCGTCCTAACTACCGCGAAAGCGACAGGAGATAAACGCGATGGCCAGAGATCGAGGTGTACTTCGGCAGAATAATAAAGTGAACTCTGTGAATTAATTGTGTAATAAAGCTATCCTACGGTACTGTGCATTCACACTCATAAAAAAAAAAGAAAATGAACATACACCCGATACCTATATATACATATATGTATATGTATACATGTATACATATGAATAAATATATATGTGTATATATTTGTCATACTCGCGATAAATATATACACATATATGTGTGTTGTTGAGACTCTATTGAAAGTATGATAATATATTATGGATATATTATAATGAGAATATAATGACGCAAGCATTAAGATAAAACTATTGAAAAAATTATTAATGTAATTGGGAGAATGTAACAATAAAAAAGTCGTAAGAAATAAAATAAAATATTACCTCTTATAAGCTAATGTTTTTTCTACCCTACGCACGCCATTTCCAGTTGCAATTACAGTATACCATTCTAATATATATAAAATGTAAAGGCTTTTACGAAAAAGATATTAAAATTTCTTTTTACTTATGTCAAATGTTTTACACGTAAATATAGATATAAATATAATAATTCAAGCTCTTATTATATATATTAAAATAAATTTTTATTATATACGCATTGTTTGTACCAATATTTACAGATCTCAAAAATGTATGTACACATCGCTTAATTAACATTCCAATCTCACTTCCACTTGAGCTGAAATTTACGCTTTTCATGAGATTCCTGTTATTGTTATCGCTCACTGCCCCAAGTAGAGTATTTACGGTATTTATTTGTATGATAACAAAAAAATATCGCTGCATATATAAAATCATTAATCGGAATGACTTGGTCGAGTAGAGGATGGAAGCTATTGAGTTGGCATTATGAAGAAAATTAAATATCGTTATGATCAGTCAGGATAACAGAGCAATCTAAGTATATATATGAAATACTTATGTGCCGAGTATAAAAACGTTGATATTCAGCCCTTTGAGTATGCATATATACCATGTTCAACGCATTTTTTTGTTTAATTTTTTTTTTTATTAATCCATGAAGTAATTTATATACAAATATATATAAATAAATAATATTGTAAGTTCAAAGAAAAGATAAGTATTTTAGCAAATCCAGCTCTATGTAATGCAATCTCTCGAGGCTTGAATTCGATGCAAAAAAGAATACTATATTTGTTTCCAGCTGAGTTTCGGTTCAACACACTATTCCATACTCAAAGGGTTAAGTGATATACTTAAATACGTAAAATGTTTCGACGATTAATTTCTATTGTATATAATGAATTTACTTCATCCACTCATCTGTGGCGAGTATTTCGAGTTGTAGATTAAAGTACGTACGACAGCATCCTCTTTTAGCGTAATGTAATTGATCGTATACTCAAATTGAGTGACACCTCTCTCTCTTCATTCGTTTACGTTAAAAATAGGAAGGAGATAGAGCATTTAATTTATCTTACATATTACGTCTTTTTGAGTTGACTTACTTACGATCCCTGCTCTTAGAAATAAATATATAATGCTAGCGAGTTTTATAATTAATAATGTACTCGTACTGTCAAGACTCGTGTCTTAAAATTACCTTTAAATCATCCGGCAATACATGCGTAATGTCATTTATTCTCTCTCGCAGTCTCTCTTTTATTGAATTATCGATTGGTACGTCATCAATGCAGCTTCTTTCTAATTTCTGGCGAATTCTAAGAATCATATCGACCACTTCTACCTCTTGCTTCCCTTGCACCCACGTTTTCAAATCCTGTTCATGATTATTAAATTGATAAGAACTTCTATTGGATGCATGAGAAAACGCAAAAGAAAAAAAAAACAAATTAATACATACTGCTTGTGATAATTTTTCCAATTGTTTAACTTGCAACTGCTGACTCAGTTCCGTGTATCTTGTGTGGAACCATCCGGAGAAATTCGGCGATCGAAAGAATCGTTTGTACAGTCCTACCCAATCCCCTTTTATACCTGTAGTTAATTGAGGACCGGAGCTACTTAAGCTAGCTAGGAAGTCATCTGGATTGAACATTTGTGGTGTGGGAGTTGCCTGAACAAAAAAAAAACATTATTTTATATAAACTGATTCTATAATTATAATATAATCGCTAGTAACTGATTTACACCTTAAAAGGTGATATGTTCTTTTGCAGGGGCATGAGGGTCGCAATGTATCTCTCGAGCGGAATCATGAAGCTTTCTGTTAACTCTATTAGGTGACGTTTCAAGAGCGCGGTCTGCACTTCGCCCGGCCGCTTCGTCTGAATGCCTCTGAACAGTTTCTTCAGTATAGTTTTATCCTTCTGCAGAAAGGGTTTGTACTGAGTGTAAACGCCAGGCTTCGAGTCCAGCACTTTCAGATTTTCAGATCTCTTGATTTTATATTTCTGATCTTCTGAAACATTGAATCTTGAACATACCACCTAGTCATTTAAGCGCCATAGAACTTACCGCTGTTATTGCCGTTGCTTATCCGGATGATATGCGGCCAGTGTTGCAAGGTCTTCGCAAAGAACGGATTTGTCACGCCCAGAATCACAGCAGGCGGCGCCGGAGAATCCGTGGTATATTCCTTGAATTCCGAATCATGAATAGTGAAGTAGGGGCGATGATCGGAGCAGTACTTCAATGGTGCGATCATGCTGGAGAACGTGTTTTTCGGTTATACATTGTAAATGTAGATATATAACAAGTCTCAGATCAATTCTTAGCACTTACGCTACAAGTGCTTGAACCATCTCGGAGCATGTAGTCGGCGAGCCTGCCATCACAACGATTGGTTCGCTAAGAAGCACTAATTCCCACAATAAATGTACGTAACTAACAACGCTGGCTAAACTTCGAAACATGTCGCCCTCATAGGCTGATGTCAGCATCAGTCTTCGCATCGCGTGCACGTTCGGTGCATGCTCTATAGCAGTGACAGATGGAACAACGGCTTTATAATTTTGGTTTGGGATATATGTCTGTAATAATTATATCTTTTAATACACAGAACATATTTATACATACGCATTTTAACTCTTATAACTTTTAAACTTGTTTACCTGGAATAATACTCCAATAATAGGTAAATGAACTATCTGGCCTGGAATCGGAGGAGGCCAATGATCAATCTCGCGCACCACAGCTTCCATGAGCGCTGTTCCAGTCTCGAAAAATTCTGGCGCAATCAAAGCACATAATTCACCGAACAGATTGACGAATGGCAGTTTCGTAATTATAACAACACTCTGTAAACATAATATTATACAATTAATTACAAATTACATGAATTATTATCTGAATTTGTGAAATTATTAACACACCTTTTGAAAATATCCTCTTGGCAAAGACTTATCCTTTACTTGTCGGAAATATACATATCCCCAATAATAATCTCTATCAATTTGTAGAAAAGAGGGTGATTTTCTGTCGTATTCTTTGAGAGCGTTAGTTTCCTGTATCATTTCACTGCTTTGTCTTATTCTAACGTGATACTGAGTATCTCCCATACATCCAGAATTGGAATCGGGAAAGGCTAAGTAACAGACATTGGATCTCTCTTGCTCCGATAATTTAACATGTTTTGGATAAATTGCCTGTCACAGATAATGAGAAATATTTGCAATATTTATGAAAAATAATTGGGAAAAGCAGTTTAACCTGGAATGCTACTGTTGGTGAATTTTCATTCAAGTACTAATTCAAATTTAATATAGTTATTAAAATTTTGTTAACTTAAAATAACATTTAATATGATTTTGTTTACATTGAAATAGTATTAGTTCAATTATTCTACACTTTGTAATCCACAAAGTAGAAAAAAATATAAATTCTTAATTTTTAGGTCAATTTTTATTCAGAGTAACGTTAATGTAAGAAATATGAATAATACGCTTCAGATTAATATACTTTGTTGATTAAACATTAAAGAAAATAAGATAATAATTTTCCAAATGAGCTATCTCACCTCTATAGCTTGACCCAATTCAAGATCAAAAGTAACGATGCATATACAATGCACCCAGTTGCTAAAACGTTCCCATTTTCCATATGCTACTTTCTCCTCGGTAGCCTCATTATTTAGTCCTTTACTTGTTGAGCAGGAAGGAACTGACATTGTTCTCTTTTCTACTAACTCACTAATCTATTCACTTGTTATATGTTATTATGTGTGTCATTCATTATTATACAACATGATTATCTTCAACAGCATGACACTTGCACTGGCACTTGACTAACAATTATGTCATATTATAATAGATCACGTTACAAAGATTCTGAATGATCTGAAATACAGAAATTATCTCAATATTATATAAATAGAAATCTTGAATGAATCTATGATGAAATTGACTTACCACTAAACATATATTTGCATGTATTACTCGATATATGCATCAACTATAAATTTTTTCTACACTAACTCTCAAAAATCCTCTACGACTACGGTTAGTCTCGAGAAATTGTGTACCCTGTTTGGCAATACTTAAGGAAAATTAAATTCACATATATCGCTCTCCAGGAGTCGAATAGAGCCTTTTGCTTGTGGGAGGCCGAGTCAGAGGCTGGTCCAGCCAGGAACAGGCACGTTTAACGCCACACGAATGGTGTGTTTACTCATATCAATGTACTTGGCTGTACACACGCAACTATTGAAACCTCCATATGTTTCCCATCTCCGGACAATCTGCCAAACAACACATCAGTCCAGCTCGCAGTATAACTGACGCGAGGGTGACTGAGTCGTCCAAGCGAGACAGCTGTGCACCTTGGCATTCGCATACAAGCGTGACACTCACCCTCGCCCTGTCGAAGAGAGTCTTCATAGCGTTCGGGTACTAGGCGACCAGATGTTTATAACCTCCTCGTGACAATCCAATCAAAGCCTCATGCTTGAATTGCATTTGCTCGATTACATCAAACGAATCCTTCTCGAAGAGTTGCTTTTTTGTTCCTCTATAATGAATTGTAGTATCTTCAAGCCTAAACTATCATGATTTTACGGTACATTTCCTTCTCGTGTTCTCGACAAACCCTCGATCACCTTCAATACGCCAAGACTCCAACGGGCGAACGGGCGACCACGGCCGACTCCAGCAGGTAAGCATTGACCAGCGAGAAATGTGATTGGTGATTGGTGTCACTTGACTCTGATTTGGCAATCTGATCTGAGGGCAGCGCTACCTGAGAAAATGGTCCAGAAAAACTGAAGAAAAGAATTACAGATGCGAATCAATTTGTGAACGAAAGTCACTGGTGGCCACTGGATCTACAGGTTTCTCTCCACTGTGATCTTGCGACAAAAAATATATTTATGTAAACTTTCTGGGAGCATTGGTACTTTCATAACCTCGTGCATGCCGTTGACAAGCACGTGTCATATGGCAAGATGTATCAGTGAGTACTTTTTATAAAATTATATTGCAAATAGTTCGCATTACTGATTATTGTATATTTAATATATTATTTATTATATTTGTTATATTATGAGCTTACCGAAGCAGACCATTTATGTTTATTAACGTTTAAAAAAATATTAAAACTGATACGCATTTTTATAAAAACATTTTTAACATTTGTTTAACATTTATTAAGATATCTCTATCGAACTGTCTTATATAAAAACAGTATTTTAAATTATTTTAAAAAACATTAAAATAAACATTCTCAGGCCTTATAAAACGTTTATATAACATTTATTAAATAAACTTTAAAAGCATATCAAATTTCAAACGTAAATTGTTTTTTAATGTTTATTACGTGTATTTTAAACCTAACTGTTGAGCATTTTATACATAGATATTAAATATATGTAATACATAAATAATACAGAATTGTATTTTTTTAATAATCTAAATAGGGACCAGCTCTTATAAGTGAATAACAATAAACATAGATGTTTCGGCCTTTAACGAGCAATATTATTTATTTCGTAACAATAATAAAATTTAATTAAACATCTGACAATATCATTTAATTTATACAGAAAAGGAAAAAAATGTATTTTTTTAAATATTTCATTTCCAGAACAATGGAAAGATGTGTTACTACTCCACAATAATGAGGTTTTATCACGAAATGATATAAAGTTATGGAGCTTATAACATTAGAACTAAGACCACGCTTGCAATCCTGTAACGTATTTATTTCTGTGAGAAAAGACCTCTGCTTGAAAGATGTCCAAATCAAACTTCTGGAGAGTAACATAGTATTGATACTCGAGAATTGTAGCATGAATTTCTCATTGCCATCTGTAAGAGTCATACCTACCTCCTTGTCCACATTGAGTATAATAAACAACTGGATCTGCTTTCGTTTACAAACTGCACCGTTGGAATCCACATTCGGGTCTTTCAGTACAGAAGTGATAACCAACTCGAACAAATCGGTCCGATCGAGTACGTATTCGCAGCCTATTTTAAACGATATCAAATTATTATTCGAAACGTCAAAATGTATTATACTGTGCGCCTGTTGCAAAAATGTTATCTCGAAGTCAATTAGCTTTAAGAGATTTCTGCCTTTACCCGATACAGAGTACGATCCCGACGAGTGGTTTTGCTGTAAACATAACTGCAACACCGTCTCAAATAACGTGCAGCCACAGGAATCTGATTACTTATACGGCTCTTGCTTTTCTGTATTGCATGAAAATATTTTCGGAAACGATGTATGTATAGATAATAAAACATTGACTTGCAATAAATGTTTGTTTCACATAGGAACGTTTCATGCGTATAATTTATTCAAGATATGGAACTGTTGCGTAGATTATAAGCCACAAGATAACGCATTGTCTACCGTGAATGCTACTAATCCGCTCAGTGATTTTCTAATTCTTGTAAGGAATTCGCTGAGTGAGATTCTAGGAGAAGAAATTGTTTTGCAAACATCTGTTGGTAAACAGACTCATCGTCTTCTGATAAAGCCAATGGACTGCAAATTAAATTTAATTACAGAGCCTGATCACAGAACAGTCTGTGATACTGACACTATATCCTTACAACAAAAATGTGCTGCCAAAGTTTTATACAAGTATGAGACAAATATAGCTACTATTCTTACTAGTTATCTTAATGTTAAATATCACGAGATAGGTTTGCCCATAATAGAAGCTGGATTAAATTATTTGTTATCATCGACAAAACGATTGCCGCATATTTATAGAACTGCTGTTACAGGCTATTTTCTCGGTTATGTCGTTTTACAAGAAATCATTAGCTAAATATCGCAACTTATTGTCCAACGATGTTAATTTTTATATTGCATATATTTTGTATACCTATTTTTATACACAATAAAAAGAATTGATTGTCTACTACATATATTTCTCATAAATAAACATGATGTAATAAAATAACTCATTAGACATTTAAATAATTCAGGAATTTTTAAAACTGTCCAAAAAAATCTAAAAGATATGTTTAATTTCTCTGTTCAATTTCTATAAGAAAACGTCTGTTAAGAAAAAAACTTATTTGAAGAACCTCTCCTCTTTCCCCCATGTTTAAATGTGTCTTAATTAGTAATATTACCAGTATTTTATAATACAACTGGAGATATTAATTTGAGTAAAAAAAATTTGTCATAGTTAAAAAACGAGTATACGAAAAAACTCTGATACTCACAAATAAAATACAAGTATGATTGATCGTTTAGTGCATGGGAAATGTAATAAGTTTATTTTAGAAATTCATAATTACGGAATGCGAGCCATTCCTTACATGTTAGAGATCTATATTTGCCAATGAGAAATCCGAAATTGCGCAAAAATAATTAATTTTATAATTAGAATATCATTTACGTCCACTAGTGACATCGTAAAACAACTTTTGTATACAATATATGGCATGCAATCTATACAATATAATGTATAACAGGTTTGCGTAAATTGTACATATAATTTCTTTTCTCATAAGAAATTACAACGTCAATAAACGTTACATATATAAAAGACTTCACATACGTACACATATTTCAAATGTGGAGATATAATAGAAGCTTACGATCATCCGTGTAAAATTATTTCAAGGATAAAAAAAGAAGAGATATAATTTTATATCATAAAAATTCATATTCTACTATTGACAAAATACTTTTATTAAACGACTTAAAATGTGTAATGGGAAAAGTAAAATAGGTGATAATATTTCGTTACCTCTTTCCCGATTAAACTAAGAGTGGCGTATATAATTGCGCATAAAAATATTCGCCGTAATCATTCGAATGAAAGTTGCGTATCTTTCGAATTAAACCTGATATTATAATTCTTACAGGCAGTAGGCCACAATTTCTCTTCTAATATTGTGCTGCATCTAAAATTGTCACTTAATACGCATGTATACATAGTTAGGTAACATTCGTTTGATCGCTAGAACTATATATTCTGTCTACAAGAGGTCTTATGTACATCCAGTCACCGTCTTTGGTTTCCTTGAAAAGCTGTTCAACAAAGTAAAAGAAACGTTATTGGCGATAATTATATACGACAGATGGATGAAAAGAATCGTTCGTTTACTTTTGTTTGCCACGTTACGTTGTTCTCCTTTCGAAGCCGCGCTTCCTCTCGTTGTTTTTGCTCAATTGCGCATTTTGCCGCCGAAGCTTTATCCATGTCGTTGATACGTAGGCCAACTGTCACATCACGCCAAATTCTTCGAGATTCGCATTCATCTTGCTCGCATATCGTTTTAACCAGTTTTCTCTCTGTACTAAGTTCTCTCACATCAGCGAAAATTTCACTCTTCTGTAAAAAAAAAACATTACAAAACATTCTTTTAGTGACAATCAAATTTTGCATCCATAAATTATATAATACATATTAATATTTGTTATTCACAGTAGTTTACCACTATGATTACCACATAAGACATGCAAATGCTAATTATTACTGCGACGTTTAACCTAATTAACATTATGTTAACATCAATGTTTCAACTCACACCATCCGACGTCTTCGCTTCCATCGCTCCGCTCCATTCCCCATTTATAATAAGAAAAGGCTTTTTATCTCCCGCTTGGAAAGCTTGACACGTAATTCGATTTCGTTTACCACCATAAAAGGGTTTCGTTAAAAATTCTACCGTCGCATGGTAGCCAGTTTGTACGCAATTTATTGTTACAGTTCCTCCCAGTTCTATCCACGGTATTGTGAAAATAGATCTGCCGTAACCGTTAGGGAAAGTTAAAATGTATTCCTCTCCGTGCTGCAGCACATTCACCCAACCCTTTCCTACATTGTGTACCCCTATACTTAAACCCAAGAACTTGCTCTTCGTCCAAACGTGAGCTCCGAAACTAATCTTTTTTCCGACATGCTCGGCGTAAAATGCACTAACTGCAATCAAACAATACAATAAATAAATAAACTACTTCGTACAATACAATTGATTAGATAAAACGCTTCAATAATAAAAATATTTTCACATACCTGGCGGATGGTGAGAAACTTGTTCAGCTACGAAAGCAAGTTGATTTTCTTTACACCAGGGTACAGGACCATCCGCTACGAGTCTACTACTAGAATCTGCAGCGTTATCAGAAGAATTAGCATTGGGTATGTTCCAATGACACCGAAAAATTTCACCTAATATAGGATTATAAGGCTTCTTAGCCACACCAGATTTACGCCCAGCGTGAAAACTGCACAAGTACCAACGAATTACTTGCACAATCCTCTCTCGAGGTGTAGGCATATCTGCAATGCTAATTCAAGAAAATTGTGTTATCTCCAAAAACTTATTACAAAATACAGTACCGTCCAAAAGTTTGATATTTTTCAATATTTTTTATACTTTGAAGTGCTGATAAAACATCATTGGATAAAAATTAATAAAGAATTATTTTAAAATAGGTTTTTTCTGAATTTCAAAATGCTTTTCTGAAAAACCTGATGCAATAATATCACAATGACATCAAATTTTTTGTGTAAACTTCATTTCTTAAATACTTTTTAACTTTGAAACTAAAGAGTTTATGGAAAAGAAAAACAGGAAAAATGTTGGTTATAATGCAGTCAATTCACATTTTTCAAAAATTTTGAGAGACTCTTTTTATACTTAACCTTTCACACAAAAAAAAAATACGAGAAAACTTTAAACGTTTCCAAACTTTTGGTAGTGTATGTTAAAATAGATACAATGATATTATATATATATATATATATATATATATAATATTATATCTATAT